>CAIGRS010315372.1:0-12632 GCA_903798395.1 Fraxinus floribunda | reverse complement strand
CGATCGCTGATGTCGTCGTTGACCGGTCGTTGTTGACTAGTCTATGTCCGCCCGAGCTGAGCTTTGGCGCTGGGTCCGCCCCTGGACGAGGCCCCAATTATATTGTTCCAGAAATCCTTAAACCTGGCCTTGTTGCCCCCGGCCTTAACATTCTTGCTGCATGGCCTTCCAATGTTGGTCCAACACGATCTTCAAAAGATCCGAGGAGGGTAAGGTTTAACCTTGATTCTGGGACGTCAATGGCTTGTCCCTACTACTGGCATTTGAGGTGCTGGAAAATAAGAGGTGTATCATTTTCCCAGTGGGCACATTTAACCTATTAAGGTCAAGACCAGAAACCTTCATATCTTCTGTTTCAAGTGGCTGTGAAATAATGAGGGAAAATGTTGAGAAAGTGAGGATTAATACTGGTGATAAGTACACCACAATATTTTATTATTTTTTGTTTCAATTTTTTGTTTTTATTGAATTAGGATTATAATTGTAAATTTATTGTGGTATATTTATTAAAAATATTTTTTAATTATGGTGTGATTATAATGTGGTGTAGTAATTAAAATTTATAGTGGTAATATAATTACCCTTTAAAGAATCTTTTGGTTATCTTTGAAAATTCAATTAAAAAAAAAAGGTTAATTCATTCGATTATTTTCTCATTAAAAATTTGTGTTTACGGTTTGAATAAATAGGTAACAACTAACAATTGACTTTTTTGTATTTAATTATCTTATCAGGTAAGCATTGTTCCGTCACTGTACATCTTTATTGTTTGGTATTGTCTATTACACAATACAGAAACAACTAAAAAAGATACCAATTGTAATCATGAATAATACACTGCACTAAACATTCGTGTCAAACGATGATATTGAGTAAAAGCACAATATTAAATTTTAAAAAAAAAAGGAAAAAAACTAAAATTTTATCAGCTATGTTCATGTAAAATTATTAGCAACTTTTCATGTGAAATATTGAAATAGTATTTGTTTATGAAATATATCAATAATAAATTTGTAGTAATTATGAAAGTTATTGAATTAATGTTTAACTTTGACTAATAGAAAAATAGAATTTTCATCTACTATCAGTGCTTGTGTGGAACTAATTTTTTGAAAATTATTTTTCTACTTAATTCATTTTTAACCAAATATTTTCATACTTACTCATTTTCTCTATTTTTAACCACTTGTTTTGAAAAATCACTTTTCAAATAATCTCTCCAATACAAGGGTTTAATTTTACACAAACATAGGCAAAATTTGCCCATTGACAAGGGTAAAATGATCTCTTTGTATTTAATTAAGCTAGTGTTTGATTTTCATTTTTTTTTGGTATAAATTCTAATTCTGTTACAGTAGAAACTGCAAAGACACGTCCTCAATCAATGTCAAAATTCCAACCAGGCCTCATAATGCCGTTGGAAACGTTGGGTGACTACTTTGTCCTTTGCAAATACAAATACGACAGATTCATTCCTTTGTGATAAACATGGTAAATGAATGACAAAATTGGAAAATTGTCTTTAGATATTGAAAGTCAACAAAAATTTCATGGGAAATCAAAACACAATCATACCTCCATTGTCATGTATGGCTCGCCTCATGGTCCAATTGTTAGATGTCGCTATTACATTTTAAGCAAAAATGTAAAGTTAGAACCTCACGACACCCCTTTTTTGTTTTGTTTTTTCTTTTTTTGAAATGTTTGGGGACCGAATGCACTTTACCCATATTTGTTGACGACTCCCGTCCTTATCTTAAGCACCCGAAATCAATTAAAATAATCTACTTTTTTTAACTTTTCAGTCAACAAACAGCTTATTCTCCACTGGCCTGCCAATTTCCGGGCCCATCTATTATTGCATAATATAATAACCAAATTCCTGTTCTCTAATTCTTCTTCCATTTCAAATCGATTTAAAGTTGTAGTAATTTTCTTATCCAATTGATTCAAAGTTTTTATGGATCGACCAGTCCTCAATTCGATTAAATTGGCCAAATTCTTGAATATGCAATTTTTTACTGTAAATTGACCCGAAATCGATTGAAATTTGTAGTAATGTTCTCTAATTCTTCTTCGATTCAATTTTGGCCAAATTTTTACTGTAAATTTTCAGATATCTTCTCATATGTGTAGATCGAAAAAGGCAATTAATGCCACAGAACCAGTTGCAAATCCTAATCCAACCACCACAAGACCATCCATTTCATCTTCAGGAATTCAAAGAAAATCATCAGAATTAGAAAAGGAAAAACCCTCATTAAATTCCCCACGAAATCCGGTTCCAAAATCCCCAAATTTGCTTTTTGATCCTACAACCAGCGGCTCCGCCTCCGGTTCTCGTTCCAGTTACCACCTTGACACCTCCGTCGCCACCACCTCCGTCTCCAGCCACACCTCCTTATCCAGCCTCCGCGAAACGCTGCCAGAAAACACACAGATTTACGACTTCTCTGAAATCCGCACCGCCACTAACAATTTCCTCGCCAAACGCTACTCTTCCACCTCCTCCTCCTCCCAATCATGGCGGTCGGTTCTCAATGGCAAGGACGTCATCATTTTCCAACGTAAGCTCCGGAAATCCATGGACTTTTCCGACGTTAAACAGAAGCTGTCGGTGATTAGCAAGAGCCACTACATGAGCATAATCAAACTCCTCGGTGTTTCAATTTCCGGTGAGCATATTTACCTAGTCTATGATTTTGTATCGGGATCCGATTTGAGCTTGTGCTTGAGGAACCCTAGAAACCCTGATTTTACCGTGCTTTCGACGTGGATGTCGCGTATGCAAATTGCCACGGATGTTGCCCATGGGCTCGATTATATACACAATACAGCTGGATTAATCATCGATATGGTGCACAAGCATGTGAAAAGCAGCGGTATAATTGTGACGGAGCCGTCTTATAATGCGAAGATTTGCCATTTTGGTGCGGCTGAACTTTGCGGCGAGACGAGGGAGGAGGACAGGCCGAGACCGCCGGAGTTGATGCCGGAGAGGCAGTTTGAGGGTGTAAGAGGGTACATGTCGCCGGAGTTCAAAGCTAACGGGATCGCTACCCAGAAATCTGATGTTTATGCATTTGGGGTTGTGATTCTTGAATTGCTGACAGGGCAGGAGCCGGAGACGTACAAGTTCGACAAGGACAGTAAGAATTATACGCGACAATCAATAATTGAGATGGCGAGGGAGGCGGTGGAGGGCAGCGGCGACGGAGAAGAAGGGGTGGAGATGAGGTTGAGGAAGTGGGTGGATAAGAGGTTTAAGGACTCATTTCCGGTTGAGGTGGCGGAGAAAGTGACACGCGTTGCATTGCAATGCGTCCACGTGGATCCCAACAATCGGCCCGACATGAAATGGGTGGCGGGGAAAATATCAAAGCTATATTTGGCGTCTGGGAACTGGTCTAAGAAATTTAAAGTTCCGACAGAAATTTCAGTCTCTTTGGGACCTCGGTAGACGGTAAGAGTTGTCATTGTTATACCTTCTTAATTTTGTTGGAAATTATTCCATGTATTTTAAACAGTGAGATGATGAGAAATTTGTGGTTCAAAAATAAAGAAAAATTGTTGATACGATGAAAAATATGTGATTGAAAATGAATTTTGAAAAATAGAAAATAATCATGTTACATGTACACTCTTTTTTATACTTTCATTCACACTTTTTCACATAAAAGCATTCACTCTTGATTTCGAACTTATCTATCACATTATTGTAAAGATTTCATTCACGTAGGGTTGCATGTTAACCAAATTGTCAATGGTATTGTACAAATAGCACTATTCGTTAGGAAATAGAGTCCAAAACAAAGAATATGGTCCTTAACAGGTCCACACTCGTTTCTCAAAAATTTCATATGGGACAGGGACATGGTATCACGGCTCGACCCCAGGCTGTTCTGTTGTCATTTCTCATTTTCAGTTTCAAGATTACACGAGCATCTGAATGGGCATTCTCTTAGCATATAATGTATCTGTCTTGAATTAATTACAAAACGTGTGATTTATTCACTATAAAAGTCAACTCTTGTGGGGAGATGGGATGGTGGGGTTCTGGTTCAATTTTTGAAAGTCAGACTTCAGTGGCAATTTTGATGTCAGTTTTAATTTTCTTATGTTGAAAATAGAATTTGCATTTATCGGTCAAATTTTGAAGGATTCCAGAAAGTCAAATTGTTTCATAATACAGCTTTAGGATCTTTAATGACGATTGGGCATTGTTTTGAGTCTTTTTTTTTTTTCTTTTATAGAATGAATTTTGAAATAATAATTTTTTTTTTTTCCGAAAAAGCATTGTTAAAAAGTAGATAATATTTTAAGTTTATGTGCATGATTATTTTATTGAGAAATTGTGTGATTAAAAATAAGTTTTTAGATAATGGAACTCAAACATGGTCATGTTACCTAAATTAATGTATCCCAAAACTGAAATCATCAGCACAACATAAGTTTTCTCAGCATAAAGTTCAAAATTTGAAATAAGATTGTTCCCGAATTCATTTTCACATGTCATAATTGTGGCATTTTAGGTCATATTAGACTAATTGTCATAAGTTTTTGGTTAGGAATAACAGTCAAGATCTAACTACTCGTATGAGTTTCTTGACTAACTAAGTGAGTCACCTGACTCATTTGATGACTCAGTTGACTAAGATTATATCTTTGTCTCAGATGATTTGGGATAAAAGGAATGATGTCGCAAGTCAAATTGATGTTGTTAATTGCGGTATTACTCGCGTTGCTCTACATAGTAAGAGCTATTCTGTGTCTAATTGGGAATAGTTAGGTGCATGCATATGCATTATTAATGGTATCTACATATTCGCATTCTAAAAGTTTTCCTCATTTGCTTTTGCATTTTATTTATTATCTTGAAAAANCTGTGTCTAATTGGGAATAGTTAGGTGCATGCATATGCATTATTAATGGTATCTACATATTCGCATTCTAAAAGTTTTCCTCATTTGCTTTTGCATTTTATTTATTATCTTGAAAAATAAAAATAATAAATGGGGAAAAAGATTTTGTATATTTTTTGGACATGTTATATTGCTATTAAGTAATAGTTAGGTTCATAATTGGTAAATTAAATTGTCATTAATTTGTTTGGAGTACTTGATATATGTTATTACATGTATCTTATGCACTACTACAAACATTAGACTTTTTGTGAATGAGTTTTAATCGCGTGTTTGAGATTTGGGATGCTGGTAATCTGTATGGTGAATTGACTTTAAATATGGAATGACATTTAAACTAGTTGATCTAAACTCTTATATATTTCCCTTAAAAGAAATATTACTATTTAGTTTCAAAAAAATAAAATAAAATTGAATTACATAAAATATTGTGAGACAACCTTATATTTTTCTTTGTAGCTTATATGACTTCAGTGATTAATTTTGCAGAGTATCTTAATACATGGTGCCTATAAGTCATTTGACTTTGGAGTTATTGGGCTTAAACTCGTTATAAGAGTCATGTAGAAAGTTTAATGAAGAAGAATCTGCACGTAATATTTGAAAACTAATATATATATATGCTCTTTAATTTATAGAGGTCCAGGAATATTGATTTAAAGTTTTAAGACTTTCTTACATGAGTTTAATGACACTTTTAACACATGAATGACTTATATAATTTACTCAATTTAGGTTTAAAATAATTTGTGTAGGAACAGTTTACTTGTTTATGAACTATGCATGTATAAGTAAGCAAATAATTGTTCATGGTGATAAAATTGAATATCTATAAAAAAAATTCAAAAAACAGTTTTCTCAAAATTGAAATTTTTTTATTCTCATATCACATGTTTTTGCATGGTTTTTGTTTCATTAGATATGTGCATATTTTTTGTTATTCATTCCTCTGTGTGTTTGACATGATTATTACTTGTCTTTTATCAGGGAGTTGATTATATGAGTCAAGAGGAGAATTTTAAAATTTGTTGATTGATAGATAACTTATGTGGAGTCACATGATATATTTGCTAGAATTTTATTATTGATATAGTGTTGTGTTTTATTTTGTCTATATTGATATAAAATTTTATGATTTATGCAGTAAAATCAATCACCGAATTGAGATGTTGAAGTTATATGACAAATAATGAAATATTAGATCAAACAAGAAAATAATAAAGATAAGAAATATGACAGAATAATTAAGATATTTTATTTACTCAAAAATAATGGAAAAAAGAGAAAATTACAATGGATCCTATAATTATAGTAATTTATTTTTCCACACTTATAAAATTGTATAGAAGAACCTAATATTTATATGGGACATGTAGGGAACGTCCAAATCCTCTTAGTAGAGTTGTTCGTGAAGTAGAATGTCAAAAAGTTGAGTCCAATACGAAAAATGAGAGAAAAACGTGGAAAACTCAAAACAGGCAAAGTGGGCGCTGCGGCGCCCATGCCTGTAATTTTTTTTTCAATTTTTTTTTCTCCATCTCAAACTCTTCTTCAAATCAAATACCAATTTTCAACTCCCATTGGAGTTTCAAAATAGAATTTCAACTTGACATATGTCTCTAATATTATTTCAAACTGAATTCTTCTTTACGTGTACTTCAATTAGAATTCTTCAATTACTTCAACAAAGAATTCGGATCACACCCAAATCCTAACAATCTCCACATTGACACGAATTTCACCATAGAATGAACTGACTTCTTCAACAAAAATCAAAAAATTAATTTCTCTAACAAAACACAATATTCCACATCTTCCAATGAATCAAAGTACTACTCTTGTAGAATTATTTCAGATTCCCAAAAAACCATAATGATTTTATAATTTACCAAATTAGGATGTAATACTTCCCAAAGCAGAATCAAACCCAAATGCTTTTAAAGAAAGCTTATTGCAAGATTGTTCACCTTCTACAACGCTTAAAGCATGTTCAACAAAATCAGCATTCACATACCATTTTTCACTGAGTCTGTCCCTAGAAATTGAATATAATGGCACCGCATGTGATGGTGGCAAAGCAGCATTATACATATCTTAACTTTTATAAATTCTGAATGACCCTGCAAGATGTACAACTGAAACATTTTCTGTCCCTCAAATACAACTGGACACCTTTACAAACATTTAAAACTCCACCTCCACCAAAAAACTCATAACTTTTTAAATCAAGGATAGACAACGAGATGCGATTCTTCTTCAAATTCGGAATATGTCGAACCTGGCCGAGTGTTCTAATTTTTCCATCTAAAAGTTTCAATCTGACCGTACCAGTTTCAGCAATCCAACAAGGTACGTTGTTTCCCATAACCACGACATTTTTTGAAACAGTTTCATATGTAGTAAACAAGTCATTATTATGACACATAAAAAATATACATAATGAATCAAGAATCCAATTCTCCTCTGATTTAGACTCGACGTCAGAAATAGCCAAGAGATCTCCATCAATGTTCTCTGCGAGGTCTGCATCTCCTGAAGTATCTGATTGCTACCCATATTGACTTGCAGTCAACATTTCTTTATTGAGCAATTTGTAGCAATCCTTTTTCATATACTCCTTCTTCTTACAATAGTTATAAATTTGATTACTGAACTTATACTTCGATCTGCCCATTCCAGAACCACCATGAGCAATCGGGCATTCTCCATTTCTGGCCTCAAAAGCTAGATGCTTTATCTTCTCTTTTGAATACAAAGAATCTTACACCTCCTCTATTGTGAGAGTACCATGAATATACAATATCATGTCTCTAAACGAAGAAAACGAAGCGGGCAACGAACTTAATATGATCAATGCTAAATCTTCTTCATCATACTCTACTTCCAAAATTTCCAAATCAGCAACGATCTATTTAAATACTTCCAGTTGATCTTCCAATGATCTTCGTTCTGCCATTTGATGAGAGCATAAACGCTGCTTGAGGTTCAACTTACTTGTCAGACTTTTAGTCATGCACAATTGTTCTAACCTCAACCATAAATCAGCTACTAAATTTTCCTTCAAAACGTCCTGAAGAATAATATTTGANGAGCATAAACGCTGCTTGAGGTTCAACTTGTTTGTCAGACTTTTATTCATGCACAATTAATTTCACTTCAACCATAAAGCAGCAGCTGAAACCTTATTCAAAATGTTCTGAAGAATGGTATTTGATAGATGAAAACGAATATGAGAAATTGCATTCTTATCCTTATGTAATTTCTCCTATGTGGTCAAAGTTGTGGGTATCTTGTCAGTTCTCAGCAACGCATCATCCAAATCTCGTTGTGTAAATACTGCACACATCTTAACCTGCCATACCGAAAATCTAGTGCTCCAATCCAAAAGCGAAATTTCATACTTCATGGAAGTCATTACGAACAAAAAATCTCGAACAAATCAAATCATACGCTCTTGCAGACCTACTGAACCTGGCGCTCTAACACCACTTGTTGTAAAATCAACCGTCAGATTGAGATGTTGAAGTTATATGACAAATAATGAAGTATTCTATCAAGGAAAAGAATAGTAAAGACAAGAATATGACAGATGAATTAAAAAAATTTATCGACTCAAAAATAATGAAGAAGAGAAAAAATTACAATGGATCCTATAATTCTAGTAATCTATTTTCTCACACTTATAAATTTGTATAGAAGAGCCTAATATTTATAAGGAATATAGGGGACGTCAAAACCCTCTTAATAGAGTTGTTGATGAAGTAAGATACCAAAAAAATCGAATCCAAAACGAAAAATGAGAAAAAAACGCTGAAAATCCGAAACAGGCAAGGTGGGCGCCACGGCACCACATCCGGACGCCTTAGCGTCGAGTGTTCTGCCCGGGATTTTTTTTTCAAATTGTTTATTCCAAACTCTTTTTCAAGTTCAATATGAATTTCCAACTCACAATGTGCTTCCAAAATAAAATTTCAACTTGACATAAGACTCCAATAACATTTCAAATTGAATTCTTCTTGACTTGTACTTCAATTAGAATTTTTCAATTACTTTAATAAGAAATTCGGATCACATCCAAATTCTAACAATTTATTCGTAAGTTTATAATTCACATGATACTGCATGTGCTACACGTGTTTTATTTAACTTAGTTATATGATTTTGATTTTGATAGTTTCCTCTTACTTTTCACATGATATCATTGTTTTCATGTGTTTCAGGAAACATGTTGACAAAGTATTCAAAAATATTCGGTAAGTTTATTTTTGGACTCATTGACTTTGAAATAACTATGATTTTGTCACGGAATGCAAAAATGGGTGATTGTTAAGTTCAAATTATAATGACAATTTGTAAATTTGTAAATGACAATTTCCTTAGTCAAAATTATGTCTTGATTGAATTATATTAGAAATTTATCAAGTTGTAATCAAAGTTAAGATATGAGTTATTGAATCCTAATTATAGCAAAATAGTTAGAATTGGTAGTATAGATCTTGAAGATGTCCAAAAGAACACATATGATTATTGAAATGTAATTACAAGTCTAAAGATTGTCAAAGAACCTCACAAGTTATGCTCCAAATTTTCAGTCGCAATTTGCAACATATTTTTCACACAGAAAACACTGGAATTTGAACACGACTATTTTTAGAAGAATTATATCCCATTGAGTTAGATTTCTAACACATTTTGAATCACCTCAATCGGACAATGGGAGAGAAAGTTATGATGAAAATACTTATGATTGCTCAACTGTCGCTCGCCTGTCGTTGGCCTGGAGCTCGAGCGATGTGGTTATCAGAGAAACAATAATATTCGATTTTCAAGCTGATTTTGAATTCGTTTTCATTCCAAACGATGCACATTATAAATATACATCCTGTAGGACGTTCAAAAGTGTGTTGAATCAAATTATTCCATAGAGATCAATTCTTTAATGATCCAAAATATTTATTGATTCCAAGATTTAACCACCACATATTACTTGATCCATAATTTCTTCCACAAAATCTTTTGTTTATCAAGTCGTATTATTTCATATAAACCACTGATCAAAACACACAAGATTTTTTGATCAAACACCAAATCACCTAATCCATCGGAGATAAATCGATATCAGGGATCGGGAGCTATAGCCGAAGCACAAATTCTGGCGTCGGGAGCATGTAGTATAGGAGGGTTAAGGTATAAATCAAGAGTCGAGATTTGTTTTAAAGGAGCACACCTCTAGTATGATCAAGGGAGACTGCAGAAATTGAGATTAGAAGTTTTACGGGGTAGACGAGTCTAGACTGTAGTGTAAGATTGCTTTGATTTATAGTGGATTATTGACTCGAAAAGTGCACAAAGCTTTTATTCAGTTGGAGTTTCTCCAGGATCATCTTTGGTGTTTTTTACTGCTTTAATTACTGATTGTGGTATTCAAATTTAGGATAAATTGACTTGTTTGATTTAATCATCTAGAAACAATTAAAAAGTGACTTGTTGCTTTTAATTGTGTAATTCCACACGTTGGGTCTAAATAAATAAGCTAATTTAAAACTTTTAGCGTGGATCATACTTGTCATTTTATAGGTCAACCGAGATGGGTTGCGATCTTGGTGGTGCAAGTAGCTCGACTAATTCATGTTGGCCTGAATATCTATAAAGGAAGGATATACCGTTACTTTTGCAGTTAATTTATTTTCAAACATTGCTGATCTCCAGATACTGATATGTTGTGATTTGTTTCACTAGATAGTTTATGTTATTGACTTCACCATTAATATTGAGTAAAGCAAGAAGATCAAGATGTATCATTATCTCGTATGATATGATGTGCTTGTCTGTATCTTGTGATTAATTGGTAAGATTTGGTTAAGGATTGACTTTTTTCTGGTTAATGTTGGAATTAGATCTGGTTACAACATAAACTTAGCACTATAACATTTAACGACTATAATCTTTATATGCAAATTTAATTTGTACGTGTGGATTAGTGGACGGGTATCAGATTATGTTGATACACAGGAGTTTATGATGAGAGTATTTACCTAAATACCTAACTACGAAACGTCCTCTTATGAGGGCATTCGAATTTTCTTGGTGAACGAGGGAATATTTGTAATCTAAGCGCGTGTTTGAGTCCCATTTTTGGCTGACAATGCATTTTGAAATAGTAAATTAATGGAGCGTGGTTAAAAAATAAGGAAAAATCTTGGATTTGCTTGTAATACTATTTTATTGAAGAATATATGGTTAAAAAGAAGATCAAACAAGGGCTAAATCTTTTAGCCTGTGTTTTAGTCCATGGAAGGATCATGGCACTACGTCTTTGTAACACATACTTCTGTTTAAAACTAGTGTACGCACGTGTAATGCACGTGCTGCAGTTTAGTTGTGTATTTAATAGCGTGAGTGATTTTATTTACCTAAATACCTAACTACGAAACACCCTCTGATGTGGGGCATTTGAATTTTCTTGGTGAACGAGGGAATATTTGTAATCTAAGCGCCTGTTTGAACCCCATTTTTGGCTGACAATGCATTTTGAAATAGTAAATTAATGGAGTGTGGTTAAAAAATAAGGAAAGATCTTGGATTTGCTTGTAATACTATTTTATTGAAGAATATGTGGTTAAAAAGAAGATCGAACAAGAGCTAAATCTTTTAGCCTGTGTTTTAGTCCATGGAAGGATCATGGCACTACGTCTGTGTAACACATACTTCTGTTTAAAAAAAAAAAAAGTTTGGCGAAGGTGGACGAGAACTAGAGAAAAAAAAAAATCATGTGAGAAAGTTATTCTTCATGTAGGTTTTAGGAATTCCCTTCTGTTGTTTAAAAATTTGAGTAATGTAGTCTATTGTCTGTCTACCGCTTTATTCACTTGTCTACTACCAGTCTACCACCCTAATTTTGCGGGAGAAATGGATGTGAGCTATGAAGGGTAAGGTACCTTTTTATTTCTGCTTCTCTTTTAGTTTTAAACAATGATTTAGGCATATTTAGACAAGGAACCTTAGTTATGTATCTAGTGAGCATACTCTGATTTGTATGAATAGCATGTAGTACTATGTTTACAAATGCTTTAATTAAGTAATTTAGATTTTAGTGACAAGTAATACCTCATAGTATTTATTGGAAACTTGTGCCAACATATTCCCCAAGTTGTTGTCATCTTATAAAGATATAAATTTACACTTAGCGCATGTTTGTTTGTCATTTTTCACCTCATTTTTAGAAGAAACGGTAAATGTTACCGTTTCTGGGCTCCACTTAGCCCTCTTTTTTTTTTTTTACTTTTAGCCCACAACTTTCATTTTGCAACGACTATATATCTTCTAATAATGAGTAAAAAAAATGATGCCCAAATGCAAGCCTAATGTTATTTATTCGTGTGCTTTTACACATTGGTTGTCCATTATGAAAAATTAACTCATCAATTATATTCATGAATGTTAATGGTGCTCTAAGAACGCAAATTTTTTCTTCCATAAGGTCCCCAAATAACCTTGCGGAAGTGTATTGTGTTTTTAAAGGTTTGCAAAAAGTACAAGCAGTATCATCAACAGATGCAAATGGTTCTTTCATCCTTCGAATCGGTAGCAGGTCTTAATGCTGCTATTCCTTGCATATTTTTAGCTTTGGAGACAGTTTCCTGACATTTTTGGCGTTTGAAAAATGCTGATAAATGCAATTTGTGCACTTATTTGGATTAAATTACTAAA
>CAIGRS010315315.1:0-24169 GCA_903798395.1 Fraxinus floribunda | reverse complement strand
AAGTGGAAGTAGGAAAATATTTTTCAACTTCCATGAAAAATTTCGTCAAATCAAACGGACCCGAAATGAAAATGTTTTCCAATCAGATAGTGTGTTGCACCACTAGAATCCTTCTCACTCTCCACACCGAGAGTTGGCTTGACCTGACCGTTGGTTTGGTGACTATGGTGCTAATGATTGAAGATCTTTGACAACAAGGTCCTAGCAATATTTGAGTCAGCAAGAGAACTTTACTTTTTCTTTTTATATTCATTTATTTATTGTTAGTTTGACGTGGAGGATAAATTTATCTTTTCATAATAAATCGTTATTTTAAATGAGAAACACTAGTCGCTAATTTTGCATAATAGAGAAACAATTAAGAGATAGAAGTACAAATAAAAATGTATATCGAGAAACAATGCGTCCACCCTTTCATCATCTTGTGCAAATATCGATTGATATATAGCGCTATAGTCATTAATTTGAAATTTACGAGTCATGTGTCAATTGATCTCAAGAATTAACATTAATAAATTTATTATAAACAACCTTAAAAAAAACTCACTTGGTCCTAACCAAGGAAAACAAAACAAAAATTTGAAGCAGATTTGATAACAATAAAACTCGAGTTATTAATGGAACCAAGAAAGATCCACGGGAGGGAGCTTTATTTTTTCATGCCAGTTGCATCTTTAACCGAGTCAGCTGCACCTTGTGCCTTGGCTTGCATTTGTTGTCCAGCCTAAACACAA
This sequence comes from Fraxinus floribunda, assembly GCA_903798395.1. Taxonomy (NCBI): domain Eukaryota; kingdom Viridiplantae; phylum Streptophyta; class Magnoliopsida; order Lamiales; family Oleaceae; genus Fraxinus; species Fraxinus floribunda. The sequence continues at coordinate 23,435 of CAIGRS010315315.1, read as the reverse complement.
ATAAAAAAAAAATGATAATCGTACTTATTCACATATAAAATTCGTACGCTATTTGAAATAGAGATTTGCTATTCGTCCAATCACTCTAGCAAAACCCTTTGAAATATTAGAAAGTATAATGGCTAGGAGATATGACCTCTTGTAGGGACTCCTTAGCAGATTGTGCAGCATTGCTGGCCTTTTCCATCATTTGGCTACCTTTTTCCTGATATATAATAAAAATAGAATCATTGTCGATTTGTGGATTTCAAAACGAAAAACTCATGTACTTACCTGAGCCTGGCCCTTGGCCTGGCCAGCTTGGTAACTAAGGTTCTGGGAATTATCCATGTACTGATAATTGAATTGAGTAAATCGAATACACACAATTAGAAGAAGGAAATAATTGCTGGGTGAATTTCATTGCTTGCAGGATTCTGTATTTATAGCATTTGAAGCCAATGCATGTTTGCCACGTGTAATACCATTAGGTAAAAAAAATCCTTATTGGAAGGGAAGATCACATTCATGGCCTTATGACTAGGAAGATTGAAAAAATCAACCTCGAGTAGGTAAAATTACTCTTGCTGTTAATTACAATCCTTTATTTGGTCCGTGCCCTCCAAGACAAGTCGTGTTTGCTCTCCACGCATGCAAACACGCTATCCCTTTCATTATTATTATTTTTTTTCCAAAAATGTTAATATTTTCCCCCATCTTTCATCAAGAACCAAACTGTAAGTTAACGTTTCTGTGTTCGTCCTTAGTCCAAGGATAGATCATAGGATTAGTATCTTTGGTCCATGTAATATTGGATTATGTTACTTGTACATAAAAATGGTATATAAAATGACTCGATGAAAAAATTGACTTTATTTTAAATTGACAAATTGTAGAGATTCATGTTGCATTACCTAATCCCTTATTTAAATTTTTAAGTACATGTAGTAAGATCGACTTTTATACAAAATTACCTTGTTTTAAATTTTTTATCTTTGATTAAATCATGCCCTCACTGAAACTCCCTCCCTGCCTTCATCTACAGCACACTCATAAGGAGGAACAGTAAAGAGACATGTCACTATGTCAGAAGAAATTTCACTCAAGAAACTGAAGAAAATGAAAATTATTGAAGAAACCTCAGAGATGGAAAATTCCCTGCTCCCTGAAATGGTGTTTTTCCTTCTTTCTTTGCTCCTTCAAATTTGAAATATATGTGGGCATCCCTTTATATATAATCTATTAGTTTATGAATCCACAGATTTGTATTGTATTTTACTTGCATTTTCCCGAGCAATTAAGGGCATATGTGCTTTAGGGTTCCCTATAAGTTTCGAGGTCAATTAGTTCATATAACAATGAACCGAACAAAGTGGAGAAAAAAGATTCACATAGCTGGCTCCAAATATACAAGGATCTAGAATTAGTTTTTTGTCGTTGTTCCAAGGAACAAAAATGGGTGCATTTGTGATTTTAAAGATTAATTTTTTGTGCGAATGGTAGCACGGATTGTTGATAATCAACACTTGAATTTGTTTGTTGAGATTTAAGTTTAAATTTCAATTTTCAAGAACAAAAATTTAGTTGCAAAGAAAAATGCTTTCAACTTGTGATGATGTTTAGGGGTAATTGAGAGTAGTACCCGACAATCGTGCTATGTTTAAGTTACATGGTATGTTAGATACCTTCACAACTCACAAGCACACTTTTTGTGGTAAATTCTCACTAGTTAATTATACATTTGAGGATCGCTTAATATGAATTTAGTTGCTATTGAGCAATCAGCATGCTATGTGGGCTTTGATCACATGACTGCACACTTTTTAATATGTGTTGTGTTGATTGAGTGTTGGATTCTTCATTATCAAAATTTTGATCACATCCACACTTGCATGGCTTCTGGAATCTGGATTGTTTACTTTTGCCTGAACCTCTTAAGATGCATTACATGGTGAAAATCATGAAAATGATAAGGAGATGCATAAATCTGTTTAAATGGTGATGGAAATTATGATTTTGGTGTCAACACTAACCATGTATAAGCTCTGAAATAAGCAACCAAATGACAATGTTTCTTAGATGAGGAAAAGGTTGGGGCAATACACTGAACACGAGGCCGAAACGCCAGTGCATGTAAATAACTTCCTTCTTGGGATGTGCTACAAGTCCGGGGTGTCATAATTGTATCCATAATGGACACGCGGTGCCTAAGAATAACAACCCTCCTATTAGTAAACCAATTAGAGAATTCACCAGAAAAGAATAAAAACATTCAGCTTTACTAATAAAATAACCTCTTGCAGTAAGTTTATAGTGGAAACTGTTGTCATTGATTCTAACCATTCAGCTTCTTTGTTTTTTAATTGCATTTTTCAATTCAACTACTCATGGAATGTGTTCTTTTCAGAGAATATGATGCTGCAGAACAAATTCGAGCAGGATAAAAAGCGTGATCTCCATAAAAGCATGTTTAATGGAGCTTAAAAGCACAGTTTCTGAGAAGCATCAATGTTATTTTTAAAATTTATTGACTTATTTTAAACTTCCCTAAAGAAAGAATTATTTATTATAGAATAGACTTATTTTACAGGTCCATGACCAAATTTACAATGTGTGTCGGCAACAAACATAAATATGATTTTAAGCATGCATCAGAGAATGATATAATAAGCAAATACAAAACGGGCAAAAACTGGAAATAGGAACGAGTAAACAGTGTCAATGTTACATCTCAGCCTTCTAAAAATTTATCACACACATCAGGACCATCTACACAGCCAACTGATTTTATTGAAAAAAAAATATAAACTCATTTATTGATGCTCCAACACTCGGAGACGCTACACAATATTAAGACACTACTACTTAGTCGAGAAAAAACCAGTAAACGATGATAAATCACCATGTTCATAATTATTTCTTCTCGACTTTCTTGTCCTGGTTCTCCTCCCAGACGAATTGCATAATTGACCTTGGAGAACCGCAGTTTTCAGCACTGGTAAAGCTGCTGTAGTTAACAGATCCTCCAAGACCAACAACTTCAAAGCTCCTTTCTCCACAAACATATCCATTCAAATTAAGTGCAAAGTCCAGATCAAGGTCCTTCCCAGCAAAAGAAGAATGCAAAGCTACAGAAAACTTGACCGGTTGGAAGCAAGCCAGTACCCTCTCCAGCAGGAGGGACAAATCAACCACTTTGAAATCATATCCAACTGCTTCAAAACTTGCATAACTGAAGCCATCCTCTGGAGTCACATGAATTGTAGATATTGCAGCACCTTCAACAGCATTCATGGAGTACCCGCAGGGATCAAAATCAAAATCACATATCTCAGAATCCGGGAGAATTTTCCTGATGCCGGAAGCTTCAGTCATGACAGCTGCGGAGCTTGATTGAGTCTTGTAAAATACAGAGGCCTTCTTCTGGTTCAAATTGGTCATGCACATTTCTAGGGTGTACACTGGACCCAGATCATCGGTCGGGGTAGCTGATGCACAGTAGACGTGCCATTTCTGATCTTTATCAGCACCACCCATCACATAGGCCTTGCTGCTCAGCCCATGTTTGCCAAAATAGACGTCTAGAGCAGCTACTTCTTCAGAAAAGCTACGATGTGGAAATGGCTGAGCCCCAGGAAATATGAAACTTCCACGGGTGTATCTAACAGAATTCACGGTGAGTCCGAGAATATCCGCAAGTTTGAGGATGGGTGGGATTGAAAGCAGCAGTTTTGTAGTCCCACAAGTTTTAATTATTATCTTGTATGGGTACACAAAGAGGCTAGACTCTGATAGGACATATGAATCGACTTCATCATTAGACAACGAAGACACGATGGTGCATTGAGCTGGATCTAGAATTTCGTCCAATTGAGATCTGGCCAAAGATCGGAGGCCACGACCTCCAGGGTCAGAAAATATTCCAGGTTCGTAAAAAGAAATCTCGAGCCTCTTTTCGTAACCTTCAAATCCAATTGCAGAAACTGGAAAGGCCATTTTGTCTTAGACGAAAGGAGCAATGTGGAAAGCAAGAACAAGGACAAGGACAAGGAAATAAAAAATTAAACAAAGACAGTAGCTGAATTTTAATGTAGACACTGTTCCCGGAACCACCTCTGGTGGTTATTGCACAACCAGACAGATCTCAGGATGGCTTCCGCGCGCACTGTAGATAAGGAAAGCACAATTAAAAAAAGGGCAATTCCATGACGATCTAAGAAAATTAAAAATCAGAAGAACAGAAGAAATCAAACTCACGTTAGAGTATGCAGCAGATTTGAATTTCTTGATTCCTCCGTGTGGTCGAACGTCTTCAATGCTGTATCCAAGTGGAGCTTCGTAGAATAAGGATTTACTACTACTACTACTAGACTTCTTCTTCCCACCTTTTGATTCCATTAGATCATTCGGTTTCAGCTGTTAAAACAATCAAGACCAGTATCAAAACTGGATGGGAACATCAATTTAACTTATTAAGAGGAAACTGTGATAGGCAAGCATAGCAGACACAGTCAGAAACTAGATGAGCTCTACATTAATGCTGATAAAAACCCTGGAAACTATCATCAGCGTTTTACAATCACCTAATGATAGCAGCAGAGATAAAATAAGAGATAAAATAGGAATGAAGGGTAAGTAAGAAATTAAACATCGGAGAACAGTAATGGGAAAAAAAGAAAGGAATTATAGAAAAATTCGAGGAGGAAGGTTATAAGGTGAATAAACACACTAAAATGACAAACAGGACATGATACACTAATATTTCAAACACATTTTTTCCCATCTTCTACCAATAAAACATAATTAAACTTAATAACTGCTATGCAAAGTTTCTAGATTCACATAAAAAGAAACCTCTAAACCCCACATATAAATCTAAAACCGGATTCACTCTTTCTTCTGTTGAAAACACTAAGAGAAAAACTACAGTAAAATAATAGAAGTTTTAAATAAACATCAATTTTTAAATTTTAATGATCAGTTGTATAAAGAATGTCCAATGCAAAAGCCGAAATTCATCCACGAACATATAGATCTCTGTGGGTATGGTTCATATAATATTTAAAAATCGAAGGGCTAAAAAGAAAACCAAGAAATGATACATACGATTGGAAATATGAGAGAGAGGCAGACTAAAATCTTCCTTCTTTCAGAAAGCTTCAATAATCAAACCTTGTTAACAATAACAAAATCTATCAAGATCCTGATAATACACATCAAATCATAATATTAAGTAATAAAACAATATAAACAAAATCAAGCCCTAGAAATAAAGTAAACCAAAATGTCATAAAAATATCAAGAATACACTTCTAATGATGACACGAAACAATAAATCAACACAAATAAAATTATACCCTAGGAACTAAAATAAAGCAAAATCCAATCGCCGATCTAAAGAACGCACATCAAATCACGATATAAAACAATAAAATGAAAAGGGTTATGAAATAAACTTACAGATTAATGCGACGAATTTGAATAGGATCGAAAACAAATCCCGATTTTGAGAGATCTCGATTCTCGACCGAATATTAAAACGGAAAGAATACGGTTTCTAACACGGGGGGAAACAAATAATTGTGATATGAGTGAAAGAAAGCGGATGCGGGAATTTATAGGGCAAAAAGCGTGTACAACCCAACCACGTATTCTCAATATATTCACGCTTCTACCCTCCATGTTTATCTCACTTTTATTCGGGGCCATTCTTTTTCCATGAAAAATGGAATTTTAACTTATAGGGCAAAAAGCGTGTACAATCCAACCACGTATTCTCACTATATTCACGCTTCTACCCTCGATGTTTATCTCACTTTTATTAGGGGCTGTTTGACAGGCCATTTTTTTCCATGAAAAATGAAATTTCAATTTATATGGCAAATAGTGTGTACAACCCAACCATGTATTCTCCCTATATTCACAATTCTACCCTCCATGTTTATCTCACTTTTATTAGGGCCTGTTTGATAGGTCATTTTTTTTTCTATGAAAAATGAAATTTTTGTCATGTTTGATGGCACTTTTTTTTCATGGAATTTGTTTTCTTTGCCCCTTTTCTTGGTTTTTGTGGAATTCCAATTCTCATCTTTTAGATAGTTTTGACAATCTAAACAAATTTTATCCTCAATTGTAAGAAATTTTATTCCTTTAATTGATAATTTCAAACGAACACCAAAATAATTAAATACCTATCAATAGTTATTTGCAAAATAATGTAAAAAGCATATTGGCTTTTGGTTAAAATATTCGATTCTGAAATTTTGGAAGTTGTAAGATAAAGAAGACATGTAATGAACCATTTCTTGTGAGCTGGTATGCACAATACTCTTGAGACCTCATTTTATAATCAGAAGTTTGGTTTGACATGTTATCTTTAAATTATTCTGCTTGGAAGAAATGGATTTCGACTTCGAATCCAACGCTGTCCATACAAAAGTTTACTTCAACTCCACCGATGGATCTACAAAGATTATGGCTCATTTTGCCCACGTTTCAAATTTTGCCCAAAATTTTCTCATGACTTCCAAAAAAATCTTATAATTTTCAATTTTTGTTTCCACAATTAAAATTCTGTGAAAATGGTCCACACAGTTCATTTATCCTAACTCTATCCATGCACACTAAGATACCCTAACTCTACTATCCAATTTCTATTTCAACACAAAGAAGATCGGCCTTTGAAATTACGTAGAAGACAAGGAACTCATTCACCGTAGATGAAGAAAATGTCCACAAAAGACAAGCACAAAGTAGTAGTATGCAGTAAAAAAGAATGAAGAAAATATTACGAGAGATAAAGCACAAAGCTGTCGAGAGTGTTGTGAAAATATGCTAGGATTTCATCTTTATATAGGGTGATTCACAAGCATCAATTTAATACTGATCCAAGGGTCTCAATTCCTCCTTCAATTTAAGTTGTCATGAACAACACTTAATAAAAGTGTTAATCCTCAAATGACATTTTATTTTTTCAATAGGGATCAATGGATAATTTTGATGTAAATTGTTCAAGTCGCTCATTTTTCCTCAAAAAGTTTTTGGACAATGCAAGCCCAACACTTATTAATCTAGGTAAATATAATATATAATTTTTTGTTAGGAAGTTATATCGACAATCTTTTGCGTACAAGAATTAGAATGACATGGTACAAAAGCATGTAATGAATGAGTAGGTGATTATAACAAATAAGGTTGTCTTAGTAAATTGAAGGAAGATTTGCATCACTAGTCCTAAATCTATGGACGCCGTTGGAATGTCATCCTCAACATAGTCTGTTACTTTTTAGGCTTGTACTTGGTCATCAAAAGGTCCCTTTCTTGTTCAAAAGACGATTATATTCTAATATTAATCTATCAATCCACCCCAGCGTTCTTTTCAAAGTTTAGTCTCTATATGTGAACACTCAATACAATATGGCGATTCAACTATTCAAGTATGCCAGTGAGAAGCCGGATATACATCTGTTCGAAATATTCAATACTATTTAACCGGTTCAACGTTAATTTCAATGTTTGTCAAATTAATAATTTCAAACTCTTTACTGGTGTCTTGGTGGAATTATATCGAACATGTTTTGCGTGTCACTTTAATCCTTTAAGATGTTCCATATGTATTACCTCTTGTTGTTACAATAATATTTCTAGTAAGATTATGAGCATATTTCTTCAAATTTCTCTTTACTCCATCTCTATTTAACCCCATTTGGACGTTCAATTACTCCTATATTGATTTTTTTGGTGGATCTATACTTGAACAATTTCCAAATTTGATGTATTGTTCAACCGATTATTTCTATATGTTCAATCGTTATGTCTACTTGTTATCATAACTTTATCCTGTAATCATCCGGGGAGACCTTTCTTTGGAATCCTGATGCTTGTTACCTAATAAATCCACCAGGGCATACTTCTACATTTTTTCCTGAAGATACACTACCCTTATGTGTATCTTACTGAAGATAATGCTCCACATTTTGTAATATTTTCCAGTATATTTTGAAACAAGATGGAAAAATTGGGTTATTTGTCTGAAGAATCCATCTTATTAATAATGGTAATTACATAAAATCAAGTGTTTAAACATTGATTTTTTAAAAATCAAGTCTAAAGTTTATTTATTCAAAAATCACGTATTATATTAAAACCCTAATTCATAATCTAATTTATCTCTCCTCCCTTCCCCCTCTCTCTCTCGCGCCTCCCTCCTCTTCCCTTCTCCATTCTCCCTCCTTCCCCCACCCCTACCCCTACCCCTCTCTCCCTCGCCTCTCTCTGTGTTTGACGTTACTGTCGGCAGCTTTGCGATGACGCTGCCGCAATTCGCGGCAGCATCTCGACGCTGCCGGCGTGAATAACGGCATGGTGGTGTTTTGTACACAGCAGCGTGGTTGGTGGTGGTGTTGACACGATGGTGGTGTTTTGTGTGGTTGGATGCGACGGTGGTGGTGGTGTGTTTCGTGGTTGGATGCGGCAGTGGTGGTAGTGGTTGTTGCGATGGTGGTATTGGTACTGGTTGTCGTGAGGCTGTGGTGGTGATGGCGGCGACGGGATAATGGTGGTCAAAAGTGGTTGAAATGGTAGTGCCAATGGTGTGTGACCAGTTATTTGGTTATCTGTGATCAAGTATTTAATTGTGACCTAAAAATTTGATAATATGTGACTGAATGACCAACAAATTTGAAAATATGTGATCAATGAAATTAACTGTGACTAACTAATTAATTTGATAATATATAAACTTAATTGTATAATTGTGATCTAATTAATAAATATTTTTAATTAATTACCTAATACTTGAATTTTAAATTGTTAAATTATCTACCTAACTTTTAAAATAATATAATTCATACATCTGAAATATGAATTTCCCTTATCAATAACTATTGGCCCAATAGTCCATACTCTCTTCAAGAAAAAGGCACAATATTATAAACTACTAGGACTTGCCCATACATTTCACCCCTAAAAATATCAATGCCCCTGACAGTATAGATATAGGCAATCTTCTGAAAAAAGCTCTTATCTTACCCCCCTTCAAAAGACAAGCGGAAAATACCTTCTTTTCAAACTACGCAGTCAAGCACTCAAGCTCTTTAATCCCGGGGATTCCACTTTTTCAGGTAATATGTTTATCTGGTACGTTCTTGAAACCATTGAATTTGACACTTGAGTTACACTTTCTGTGAGTGAATTCTTGAAGAGAATCTTGCATCGGCTTCACATTTTTAGGGGTTTCATGGAGAATTTGTGGAACTGTTTATAGAAAGATGGCGTCTTTTCCTCTTGCTTCCACTGTTGGATCTTTTATTGCCCAAGAAAAATGTGAACTTTATGTGGGAAATTTCAAGTTATTGGAGAGACATAGAGCTCTATCTTGTTCACTGCCCAAGAACTGCTTTAGTTCAGTATATAAGCCTTTATCGGGCCTGAATTATAGTTGTATATCTCACCATAGGTTTTTATGTGGTAAAAAGATTAGGTCACTAGCCAATGAGAACAGAAATGTAGATACCCATCTGGTAAAAGGAGAAAATAATGAGATAAGAAAGAAGTTCTCATTGAGATTGCGCCCTAGGTTTCAATTATTGTCAAGAAGACTGAAAAGGGTTTTGATCAGGTCGGTGTTAAATGGCCTCAGAACGTTCCTTCGCAAGAATGTTAAAAGATTGACTCTATGTACTTCTGTGTCTGTAGTACTAGGGCTTTGCTTTCTGTTTCTCAAATTAACTGCAATGCCTATTCCAAAAGCTGTTCCATATTCAGATCTCATAATGAGCCTTCAAAGTGGAAATGTGACAAAGGTTTTGTTTGAGGAGGGTACTCGTCGTATATATTATAATACAAACCTGCGGCATGCGGAAGATGCTCAAACAGTGGACGATAAATCAACTCCTTATAGTGAGACTGGATCGGAGTGTGATGCAAACAATGGCATTGCTCACCAAAACCAAGAGGGAAGAAAATTGAAAAAATCTAAAACTTCAGCCCCTTCTTGGGAGTTCTCAACAAGAAAGATTGATCACGATGAGAGCTATCTTCTTAGTCTGATGAGGGAAAAGGGGACTGCATATGGCTCTGCACCTCAATCAGTTTTAATGTCTATGAGGAATATGTTGATTACGGTGCTCTCTTTATGGATCCCTTTGACTCCTTTAATGTGGCTTCTATACCGTCAACTGTCAACTTTCTGCTGCCAATAGTCCAGCCAGAAAACGAAAACCCAGCAACCAGTTGGTTTGCTTTGATGACGTGGATGGTGTTGATGCTGCAAAAGTGGAGCTTATGGAGGTGAGCTATCTTCTTACAAAGTCACATCCCTAAATAATTGTTCTAGTTTCATTACAGTAAAAATATTTTCGTATCAGAGGAAATTGTAAATTGTGCAAGAATCAGATTTCATTAGAGCAACCACTCTTTTTTCTTAACAAATTCAGTTATCTACAATAATGCAACCATAGGTTGTTCTAAGCAAATATTAGCTTCTCTGTTATGTTTGATGTACTTTATAATTTAGCATACTGCTGCTATGCAGATGAGGTACTTGCTTAAAATTTCAATTAACCACTAAAGTATTGGCATGCCGTGCATACTAATATTTTGATACCCTCTAGTAGAGCAAGATATATACATTTTTAATGTAATGAAATAGGTATATCAAAATAGAATTTCTTTACTCATACACGCAGGTCCACTTCGCCAGAGTGTAATCCATAGTTGAACTCTCACTCCCTCAATCCATTTGTTTATTACTCAATTACCTATTTATAAGTTCTATACGTTCTCATGGTCCGTGTATCATAAGCGTTCTGGAAAATATCTATTTCTTTTCCACTTTATGATTTTGGTAGTCTATCTTTAAGATGGGATTTAGTAGATTGTTTTTGTTTGCATCTCCTAAGCTATATAAAATTGACCTGACTGCAGCATAGAGAAACTATTCCCACAATATAATAGAAAAATGGATTGAAAAATTGAGCCATAATTTTGTGTGCCACGATTAAATGGCATCTTACCACAATATAAATTATAGGAAATTATGTCACTTTTTAAAAGTTTAGTGTTCATTCATGTGTAGCGTGCTCTTGTTATTGACTTTCTACACATTTCAAACAAAATTGAGAAAAATACTCTTTGTTGGTCATTAAGAATGGTTGCTTAAATGGAAAATTTGTTTGGTCTAATTATGAAAATTCATATGTCGACCATTGTTTGGATTCACATGTCTCCTCCAAAGGGAGGAAAATTTGTGTCCTATGTGGGTATGTATGTTATATAGGACAACTACTTCACACTTCACAGTAAAGCAAAATCAGGGATTTACTTCTCTCTCAATTGTTTACTTGTCAGAGCACACAAGAATATAGCTCTTATTTGAGTGCAACTCACTCAATTTTCTTCTTTGTAGATAGTGTGTTGCCTTCAAGGATCTATTAATTACAATAAGCTGGGTGCCAAGTTACCTAGAGGCGTGCTCCTTGTAGGTCCTCCTGGAACAGGAAAAACATTACTAGCCCGTGCAGTGGCTGGAGAAGCTGGTGTACCATTTTTTTCAGTTTCTGCCAGTGAATTTGTAGAGTTATTTGTTGGAAGAGGAGCTGCTCGCATAAGAGACCTTTTCAGTGTCGCGAGGAAGAATTCACCGTCGATTATTTTTATTGATGAGCTTGATGCTGTCGGCGGAAAGCGCGGTAGGAGTTTCAATGACGAGAGAGATCAAACACTGAATCAGGTATTTTCAATTTTCAGTTGAGAAGCATATCACAGCATTTCTCTATTATGTGTTAAATCAAAATGTTATTATGTGTTAAATCAAAATGTTCTGCTTTTTATTGCTAAGTTTTACGTTGATGCGCAAATGCTGCATCTCTCTGGAATTTCCAAATTGCTCAACTACATTCAGATTAGTTACACAACAGACAAACATAGTTATGATGCTTGATACTATGTTTTCTAGATGTGTTTTAAGATGTGCATAATTATGATAATGAGAATCAAATGAGTCAATCATGTTGACATTTTAGGGTGTAAAATATGTATGTATCTACTGATGATTGGAGGTCAAACAATGATAAAGCGGAAAGTAAAATAAGCTTTGAATAATGGTTAATTGCAGTAGGAAAATATTTGGACAAACTCATTTGCAGTAATCCCCATAATGTCCTCGCTCATATTAAACCAACTTCAAACTCTTTCAAGACTTCAAGTAGGGGAAAATATTGGGAGAAACTCATTTGCAGTAAGCCCCATAAAAGTAATTAGCATAATAATTCCAATAATAACAGTAAGAAGGATAATGCTTTGATAAGGATTTTCTTACATGGGATTTTCCTCAGGACTGCTTTCACACATCAATTCTCAAATTCCAATTATGTGTTTGCGCATAAACTAACATAATTTTTATCAATAGTTTCATGAATAAACTGGACCTTATGATTATTGTTTCCTTTCTAGTTGCTCACAGAAATGGACGGCTTCGAGTCAGACATAGATGTTGTTGTCATTGCTGCAACGAATAGACCAGACGCCTTGGATCCAGCTCTATGTCGTCCTGGTCGGTTCTCAAGGAAAGTATATGTGGGAGAACCGGATGAAGAGGGAAGAAGAAAGATTTTGGCTATACATTTCAGAGGAGTTCCACTTGAGGAGGACACAGACCTTGTTTGCAACCTAGTCGCATCTCTGACTCAAGGCCTTACTGGGGCTGATCTGGCAAACATAGTCAATGAGGCTGCACTTCTTGCTGCTCGAAGAGGTTAGATTAAATTTTGTTTTGCTGTCAAATTTTCCCAGGTTCACATTGCAAATGATATTCTTTTATTCACTGTTGGGATGTTTGGTCCAGTCCAATTCAATACTGTGTACCAAACTCACCCTGGTTTATATAAAACTGATGTTTATCTGTCTCACACAAGCATTCTGTCTAGATAGAGAACATAATTTGATGTAAACGGGACTTTGACATGTTGCATCTTCACTTAAATGGACGGCAATGGCATTGCGTAGGGAGCAAGAACCCGTGACCCCCTTGGTCCCCCAAACAAGGAGGAAAAGAAGAGTGGGGGAAATATAATTAATTATAAACCCAAATAAATGGAAGAATGGACCGACACCTAGTTGCTCATTTTTAAGCTATGTTTGGCAATGTAACTGTAAGTTCTATTTCAAGAATGGTATCTGACAAAGGGAATGTTTTGGTCAATGAGGCTGCTGAACATTAGATTTAGGCCTTCTCAAGGAGAAAAGTGATTTGTACTGAAACTGGACATTAGATTAGGTGGCCGTTTTTATAATCTCATTACTTATCTGCATATTTTCTTTATATATTTCATTGTCAATGTTGTTAGGACGTTATGAAAAGTTGTATGTCTATAATTTAATGTTTTATTGATTTCGACAGGGGCTGACTGTGTTGCGAGGGAAGATATAATGGAAGCCATAGAAAGAGCCAAGTTTGGAATAAATGAGATACAGACGGGTCGCACAATAAAGAAGGAACTCGAGAAGCTCTTTCCTTGGATTCCTTCTCTGATGGGTAGAAATGATACTGGTCAAGACAGAATGCAAGGTCCTCTAGGCTATCAAACTCTAAGCTAATAGTATGTTCCTTCTAGTTTTTATTTATGGATTTGTGTCACATTTTCACGAGTGTATAATATTCAAAAGAAGGAATTTTGTTCACTATAAGCTGAGAATTTGGTTTTAATCTAGAGTGGGAACTATTTTTATACTTCCAAAGGTACCGTAACAGGCAATCTGATGATTTCAGACTTTACTCGTTTATTTTTGCACGTGCAAATCTCTTCTATCATTTAAAGGTAACTTTTAGTTGATTTATTCTTTTTACTGGTATGCCACGAAAACTAATCTTAACTCTTAGTTCTTGTTAATTTGTGATTTTAGATATCATGAAATGGAACTTGAAGAGCTAGTTGCACCTACTGTGTGCAATGTAGCCATATAGTAAAACCAGATGGTCATTTCTTCTCCTTTCTCCAAGAATGCCGCGATGAATTTGTTCTTTTACTGGGAACTAGTAAATTTACATATTAATAGTGATTTGCATTAAAACCAGGGGGCTTCAGTCCTATTATATTGTCGCTCTTATTATACAGAGATTGCCTGACATTTTTTTATGTTATGTACTCGTAAATAAGTTGCCTTGACTGTGGTCAATATTTAATAGGATATGCATGGCTCATTTGACAAGATTTTCGAGACTAAGAAAATGTTTAAACATGTTTTGGATAATTTTAGGAAAATGTTTTATTTGGCTATAACAGCTTTTAGAAGTAGTTACCTAAAGTTAGGGATGGCAAAAAAACTTGTCCCGCCCCGGCGGGTTGGTGGGGTGGGGCGTGCCTCGCCCCGAATCCGTCCCGTGAAGAATAAAACAAATTAAAAAATTAAAAAAATTAATTAACAAGAAATTTTTGTAAAAAAATAAATTAAAAAAATTAAATGGGGCATGAAACGGAGCAAATTTGCGTCCCGAATCAGCCCCGCCCCGTCTAAGATGGGGCGGGGTGGGAGAGTGGCATGGCGGGACGAGGTGGGGCGAGGGTGCCCCGTCCTGAACCCGCCCCGTTGCCATCTCTACCTAAAGTAGCTTTGGGCTAAATAAGCTCTTTAACAAAAAGCACAACGGGCCTGCAGCATTGAGGACATGGTTTTAATTAATGTTATATCTGGCAAGAAGCTTCTTATTCTTTCATCTTTCTTGTGTCACAAGCAGTGAGTTTAGCAAAATAAAACCTTTTGAACTTGTTTCCAATCAAATGATTCGGTCAGATATTACGTTTGAGTGATGGATGAGTCCCTCTACCTTTATGGAACCTTTTAATCTCCTTTTGGTGTGATTCTTTATGCCCACTAGAAATGGCTTCTCCAATTGGGATTTAGAGGCTGAATTTCATTTTCTTGAAATTTCTTGAAGCTGGGGTACTCATCGAATTTTATTGAATGATGATGACATCTTGAATGTCACTTATTAGTTTGTGGCACGCAATAATCAACTGAAACATAGGGGAATCTTTGTTTTCGTGCTTCTGATGCGGATAGCCACCATTATGATAGCAGTGTTCGATTTTGATAGGATTGGACAAATTTTTGAAACTCCGTGTGTGCACACACTTCCATACTCTGGATTCCTGGTTCGTTGGAATTACTCATAAAGTAGTTTGCGTCTTTTTTATTGGAGTAAAGTTATTCAGAATCATTGGTGTTGAACATTAATCTAAGTGGTAACTTATGTCATTAAATGATATATTCACTTAAATATAATGTTACATGATTCATTTAATCAAACATATCAAGTGTAATTATATAAATTGATACTTTAGCACCACTTATATTAGATATCATTATTCTTTGTATTAATTTGGAACTTGCGTATTCTTATGATGCAATTAACAACACCACTAGGCCCAAGTGGGTATATTTTAGTCAAAAGATTTTAAAGCGGCTCACAATGTATTTTCATAAGAAAAACCAAAATTGAAGCTAGTGCAATTACACCTTGAGCGTGACATTGATACTTGAGTTATGCTACATTGCTAGAAATCTCTACAAACAATTAGACACATTTACACTTGGCAGAATTTCATTGACAATTGGACAAAAACACAAACTTCAAACTAGTCAATTTAGTTTCTCCATCTCTTCATCTGTAAAAATTCCAGGCAAAAGCACCCGTACTATTAGCTTAATCCTTAATGCTTTAAGGCTGTCGAGAAATAGGTAAAAATGCTTTTTATTTTTTTATTAAAAGTTGGAGTAAATTATTTGACCATTTTGTGATCGATGTCGATAAAAAGAATAAATAAAGAACATATCTTGACAATGTCAAGAAAACAGTTAAAATCACATTTTAAAAAATATTCAATTAAGGGATTAATTAAACATGCTATTCTTTTCATTCCTGCTTCCCAAAAATCCCGACGGTGGAGAAAGGTAATGGCCTTCCCGGCCCATTGCCAACTGTATCTCCATGGTGGTAGCTCATGCTTCAAACAAAATTTTTAGTTTACTTTATGAATATTGTTTCTAGGTTGTAAAAGTATATTTTAAAGTTATGAAAGAGAGAATCAATTCTAATTTTTTTTTTTTAAAACTATAAGTCCGTATCTGAATGCAGATTTGAAATTGTTGAATAAATATATGGAAGGTGTTGAGTTAGTATAGAGAATGATTTTAAAATCTTGTCTTGTTCTCTTCCAATTCATTCGCCGATTTAAGAAATAGTATGTTCAAATAATTGATGGAAAAAAAAATATTATCGTGTAAATTATGGAGCTCTGAATTTTAGGCAATTCTTAAAGATTTTTTTTTTCCCCGTTGTGCTCTCTGTGACGAATCACATGCAAGTAAATTGTCTTTGCTGTCTAATAGATATGGCACCATAAGCCATGAGATTGGGTCGATCCATCAGTATACTCCATAGGGTCTTCTCGAATAGGGAAAAGTATATACAATGCTTCATTTAATAGTGGCAAGAATCTTTAATAATGTTTGATAGATTTTTCTTTTCATTTCAACCTTCGTACAATTATATTGATCATAAGCTAGGTCGATTCTTTCCTCCTTCAACTTGAGTACTATGTACTACATTAGATATCATGAAATTCAATTGTTGCTCGAACAAAATCCATCTTTTCGAACGTGTCATGAAAAGAATGATGTTAATCTCCTCATTAATTCCTTCCTGCATAGCAAAAACAAATAATCAAAAGAATTAACACACATTTAGTCCTGTAAAATAGAAAATTGCTTAATGCACATATAGATATTTACTTCATGAGATGTCTGTCAAGGGATGAAGCTGATAATAAGCCTCTATTTTCTTCAGCTCTCCTTAGAAGATAAGGTATAATTTGATCAATAGGTCCAAATGGCAAGTACTTGCTAACTCTAAAACCTGCATTAACTAAACCAAGAGAAAGGGCTTCTGACATTCCATATAGTTGTGCAAATTGCAAATTCTGATTGTCCTTTGCAATTCCCAGATCAATCGCTTTTGAAGCTGCTAGTTTTCCTATAAATCATCATAAACCTTATCAAAAATCATTTTCCGATGCCTAGTGAAAAAAGAGCGAAAGCATTTCATCACTAGTTTAGGTGACAGTGGACCCCTTGTTATTCATTTCAAAATCTTACCTGATTCCACATTATGGGTTGCAAGAACAATTGACCCAGAGCCATTGGCAATTTCATGAAGCATAAAAGCTGCACAATCATTGTAACACTGATGGGTTTCTTGAATACTATCTTGAATTGGGGAATTGACTCCCAAAGAAGAAGCCAATTGTCTTTCACTTGACATATATGCACCCCTCACCAATTTAAACCCAACTGGCACTCCCATTTTATCTGCAGCTTTCTTTGCATTAACCAATCTCTCCTTTGCATCTTTCAAATAAGCCTGAATTGTCACAAATACTATAGGCTCATCATCTTTGTGATACATGATTGATGCAGTGTACCCGAAGTAGTCAATTGCAGGTTGAAGCGATGTATCCTCTGCATCAATTAACAGAGGAACATTCGTTTCAACACATTTCTCACAAAGTTTTGTTAATCTTTGGTGGGATAAATGGAGATCTTTTTCTTCTTCTTGGGTCAAGGGCTCTGGCCTATTCGGAGAGTGGTAAAATGGGCTGGAATCAGATAAAACTGGAAAGGTTCTAAGCTTCCATGGAAGATGAAGGGATTTATCCTTGTATTGCCATCTCAGTAGATCACTTACTCTTCTAAGCAAACTAAGAGGACATATTGCTGTGATCTTCACTACGACGAAGCTAACCTGTAATCATAAATTTGTCATCCCAAACGTGGTATCAGAGCATAAAATTCAAGTTTCACCGTGTGTCATATGTGAAAATTGTGTGCATATCACACTTACGATGAAAAAAATGAATCCTGCCTGCATCATCAAGGCTTCTTAAGACAGATTCCTTGATATGGTCCAAAAATAAGATTAGAGAATAAGAAACAACTTACAGAAGAAGGTGGGAGAAACTTTGTTGATTCAATAGTTTGCATAAACTCATTGAAATTCCGATCACATGACTCATTATCATTTACATGTTCCAAGCCATAATCCAACATAGCTTTAAGACCATAATCGCAAAGCTTATTCACAGATGCACCCACCTCTCTCAAATCCTTACCCGCGCAAAATTGTTCATAAACCGTATTTTTTATGATACCCAATATTATCTCTCTCAATACCGGTGTTTCCATGAGCCTCGAATTCATAACCCACATGCCCATATCAACCACGGGTTCAATTGCCGTCATGTGAAGATTGATCGACGATTTTATCAACTTCGAGGTTGGAACAGATGAAAAAAGCCCCTTAAAATCATCTAAATTAACGATGGGTTTATCGGCGATGGTGGTGGGTTCGGATTTTTCTTTGAAATTGAGCGGGGAAGGGGAGGCGGCGATGGAGGAAAAAGAGGCAGAGCTTACACGTAGAAAGAAATAGGGGTGGTTGTGCATAAGCTTAGCGTAGACGCTACGGTTGGCCATGGCTTCCAAGGTTGGACTTGGATATTACCAAATGTTTGGAGCGCAGGCTGGCCATTTATAGCAACGAGTCGTGTGCGTGTTTACAGTTTTGGAATTGGTATTTTTAGCGCCATTATTATTTATTTGATAAATTTATAAATTATTTATAAATTGATCAAATTTTCATTTATTTCTATTCAAAAAAACTAAATCGTTTATAAATTCTTCGAAATCAAAAATCATTTTGCAAAGTCAATTGAAATTCGAAACGACTGTAATAATAGTGGTGCTGCTTTTATAAAAGTATATAAAAGATTTCCCCTTCCTTCCTTTTAGGTATTTTCCTTGCACTTTTCAATGACCGAAATCTATTTACTAGTTTTTATTATGAAAAATGCGTAGAAGATTAGAATAATCGAATAGAGATTCTACAAAATCCATGACTCCAAATTAGGAATGACAACGGGAAGATTGAATTTTCATACCACGTCTTCTTCCTCCCATCTTTAATTATGTAGGGTCGGGTTAGGATATCCAAGTTTCTGGGGATTTAGCCATGTCCCCATCCTGTTAGGGACAGATCCCGGCGGAGATAGGAGAATTCCCTACGATTACCCTCCCTAGCCCTGATATTGAATATGTGAAATCAAAATTCTACCTCAAAAACATTATTTCAAAGGCTTATCACTTCATTGTGTTCTCCCACGAGGAGCGCATATCCGATATTACTGCTGCGTCAGCGCCTTGTAACATTGCAATTGACCACGATGCAAGCAAGCCTTTTCTTAATTATTAATTTAAAGACCCTCCTTGTATTATAAGGACAAAAGTGAAATTGAAAATGTGTATCTTTGTAATAACAATTGTGCTTATCTTGAAAGAAATAAGTGGTGTGAATTCCAGTTGGGTTGCTGTTGGCCTCCCAACTGGTGCGGCCTGGTGCAAAATAAAACCTACTTGTGGCCCCCAAATCTGGGGTATTTTCTCAAGACCAGGAATGAGTGTAAGACCGATGTTGAAACTTTAAATCTTAAAATTTGCAAACCTAATTATTGTACTGTCAAAACACTACATGTCAAATCATCAAGAGAATTATTAAATGTGAAACATATCTTAATTTTGGGGAATGATGCTTTAAAACTTGATTTTGAATCTTGATTGTTGGCTCTTTTGATTCCTAAGTTTCAGATCTTAATTTTGACTTCTTGCTCAATAATCTTGATTGTCTTGTTCTTCAATTTAATTGCTCCATTCATTCTTCTTGATTTTTGGTTGTGGGTTTTGGATTTTTCTATTCAATATAGTTTCTTTTGTATTCTCATGTTGATGTAAAAACACAAAGAATGAGAATTACATATAAAGTGGGAATCATAACTCTATATATAATTTTCATATGTATTTGCAGGAGCGGACGCAGACTTTAAAGTTAGGGGGGCACAATCGAACTTGCAAGAAAAAGTTGGGAGAAATTTTACAATAGAAAATTTACGTCCAAAAAAATCATACGTCCAAAAAAATTATACTTTTCGGATGTAAAATCTCGAAAAATTTTGATGTCATATTCCATATAAAATTTCCTAATAAAATGATGAAAATTATATTGAGAAATTTGTATCGCAAAAATAATAAATGTTAATGAAATAATTGGTTTTTTTTTAAATGCCAGTTAGACGTCTTTTTTTTTTTAAAACCCACGTTTAACGTATTTTTAACTATTTTCGATATCTGTTTGGACTATTCGATATGCCTATAATGTAGTTCTCGAAATAAGTTTCGAGACGACATAAGCAATTTGTAAATTCGATTAGCGTACGGTCGTCGGAGAATTTTTAAAATTAGCATATTATCGAAATTCAAATTTATTGTGATTTTGCCCCTGATTGGTGGAGATTAAAATCAAATTTTTAGTAAATTTTTTTTTAAAAAAATAAACAATTATGGATTTTATGAAATATGTTATTAAAATTAATTGTTAACTTTGATTTATATTAAAATTTAGATTTCAATTGATACCAAACATGTTTTCACAATAAAAAAAAAAAAAACCCTCAAAAGTTGGGGGGTGGCACGTGCCCCCACAGGACCCCCCTGGGTCCGCCAGTGTGTATTTGGCCCATCGTCAAATACAACCCTAAGTGATTCAGTTTCTACACATAAAATTCAATCCACACTTTATTTAGATATCATAAACCTAACAATTTAATTATTTATTATATCACTTTAATTATGCTCAACTTTTAGATATCATTATACATAATTAATTATATATGTAAGCCCACATATCAAATTAATAAACCCAACAACCGATGTACATATCAAATTAATAAACCCAACAACCGATGCTTTGAAAAGTAAAAGAATAGGATATACATGAGTTTTGTTGCACCGACAATTTTCTTGACCTTTCAAGATGTGGCAAGCAATCTTGTCACTTATTTAAAATTAATTGCTAGATTTTTTATACATTATGGAATGTCAACCAAAATGTTCAAAATGAATGTCAAAGTAGAATTTCCCAAACTTAACTCACTTCAAACTGATAAAGAGGGGATAGGTGCTAAACAATGGAGAGACGCCGGGAATGGAGAATGTTATGAGTGCGCTTCGTGCAAGACGGGTTACCTAGACGAGTACCTAGAACATTGGCAGAAGGAGAAGGTTGTGCGCAAGGCCGCAGTTGTCTTTCTCGCCATCGCCTCTTCCCTTGCCTGTTTGGCTTTTAGACACGATCATGATCCACACGAATGCGATGCATACTTGACTTCTACATTTCTTTATACATGGAAATGTAGTAGACCATTTTTTGTTAATTTTGATTAGTTTTACTAATCTTTTGAGTAATGCGTGTACTAGAGCAATTTGTATTGGTGTTTTTTTTCTTTTTCTTTTTTGTGACCATTTAGAAATTGGACAGACATTCTGCACAGCAATTTGTATAAAGCAGAATGTTGGTTTGTCGTTGTATTGCTGTTTGATATACATAGAAAACAGTTTAGTATTGTGATCAGAGTCATGTCCTGTTCATATTCACATCATTCCCAACTTAATATTTTGGATTGCCCTACACTGCTTGTCCTCCTGTCCCCAATTTTTTCTTATCTTCATGACTAATCATTTTCTTCTTCAATACTAAAAATGCAGAGAGTCGAAAAACCCCTTTTAATATAAGGTTTCACATGTAATTTTTCATAAATAGATAATGGCAAGACTCGATTGCCATGTAAACATCATCTAAGCCCCTGTTTGATGCCCATTTAGAAAATTCTTTTTGGGGAAAATGCGTTTTGAAATAATGATTTTTCGGAGAATGTATAATTAAAAGTAGAAAAAAGTTTTGAATTTACGCGTAAAATATTTTATTGTGAGAATGTGTTGTTGAAAATGAATTTTAGCAAAAAAAAAAAAGAGTTTTGGAATAATGGTAGACAAACACAGGCTAAATTAATCTTTTGATTTTCTCCTCTCGATGGTGTACACATCTTGTTAAAATTTGACACTATTATGGTCAGTCGCGAGTTCTTACTAAACCAGATCAATATACACATACTTCAATTACATATCATTATTAGTTATGAAATTTTTGTTCAACAATTCGTAGCATATTTTTGGATAGTTATTTTAAATTCAAATATATGAAAAAATAAATGGAAAATTGGACCACCATCTTGTTTATGGATTATGACCCAACCTCTGGACGAAACACACCATGTGATACAGATATAAATGGCAGTCCTGCGTTTGTGCAGAGATGCATACATGTGTGTATGCGTGGGGTAGGGGGTGGGTGGAGGGGGGGGGGGTTCGTGTTACTGATTTCTTTAATCAACATCAAGAAGAAGATGAAGAACAGCATAAAATCAACAAAAACAGTGTTTATTGCACTGTTCAGTCTAAACCAATGGTGTTGCTTACTAGATATGCACTCGAGTTTTCCGCTGTAGCATAAGCAAAGAAAAATTAGAAAACATAACTTCTGGTTTTAGGAGAATCTGCGATTTTGAGAGTTTCTTCAACGAGTTTTCTAGCCTTTCTGCTCCTGATTTCAACTCTCATGCTTTCACTCTTCTCAATCTTGTCATAATTAGGTTTCTTCATTTTCATAGACCTTATTAGCTTCGACTTCAAATTCACTATCAGCCTTTCAAAACCCCTCATCGCCATAGCTTTTAACCTGCAAATTCAGTACAAATTCTTAGAGCCAATGATTTTTCCTTCTAGAAAAGGCAAATCCAAAATAATAATAATAAATAAAGAAAAGAAAACGTTTTGTAGAGTTTCCAAAGAGTTACCTGATGAGCTTGCTTGAGAAAGAATGATGTAAAATATGTAATCCTAGAGTGTGTATGAGAGAGTGTTGAGGAAGATGATATGAGTGAAAATAAGGGTTACATTTCACAATGAATTAGGCATTAAGAGGTTTGAAAGGTCACATAATAGTGCAGTGGGTGTCCATTTGACATCATGACAAAATTGTCTTATTCCATGTGAGGAATGTAGGGATATTAATTATAACAATTCAAATTATTGTATATATTCTTTATGTAAAATAAAAAAATAAAAAATGAAGCCTTGTATGATCTAAGTACCCATTTAACAGACTTAATTTTGGTTTTTGCTTCTACTTTTTTGTAAAATAACTTCCTGACGATGCTTTCCTATAAAACTCTTCCACAAGAAATGGAAACAAAAATAGAAATCATGTCAAATGAACCCTTAATTTAGTTTTTTCGAAAAGCTCTCATAATCAAATTTGACGCTTTCAGAAAGTTATTCGAACATATTTAAAAGCTGCTCAAAAATAACTTTTGATTTTTCAAAAGTCTTGTCAAACATAACCTAATACTATTTGACACTGCATATCAAACTTGCCAAGATGATTAAAATGCTGTTAAAAAATCAATATTTAGTAGTACAACTTATGAAGTATTTTTTTTTTTTTTTCAAAT
>CAIGRS010315299.1:0-18124 GCA_903798395.1 Fraxinus floribunda | reverse complement strand
CTTTGATCTTCATTTTGAGTATGATTTATGATGTGTTGATTTTGGTAATGCTTGATTGATTTTAATATTTAGCTATCATCACTCAAAATTAATTGTTAGAAACAATATTAATCTTGTTTGTTACGATCAAACCATTAAGGAAGAAATCAACTATAGGTCAACACCAATTTGATTTCCAAAAGAGTTTGAATCGCGAAAGGAAACTAAAGATTCGTCTGTGGAAATCGTGCTCGTGCACTGGTAGAACCAAAATAGCTCTTGGGTTGGGAAAAATAAAGTGCCCCACGTTGGTAACATTTCAAATATATAAATTATGAAATCTCATTACAGTTATTATTTATTTCGTTTATGAAAATTCATTTTTGCCATCTATTCTTTACTTCATTATATCTTAGCACCATAATTTTTTTAAAAAAACTACCAACGCATTTTAAAAAATGTGAAAAAAAAAATCTTCTAATTTCTCTTCTATTTTTAAAATTATCAGATCTTTTTATTTTTATTTTTCTTAACTATAAAATTTATCTAGCATCATAATTTTTTTAAACTATCAATGCATTTTAAACACTTTAATAAAATACAAAATATCGTCCATTTCTCTTCTATTTTTAAAATTATCAGTTTTTTTATTTTTATTTTTCTTAACTATATAAAATTCCCTCCATCGATTTTAAACACATTGAAAAAAAAACATTTGTTTTCATATTTTTGAAATTAATAATTTATTTCTTATTTATGTAACTAAGAAACAAATATTTCAATACATTTAATTATTTCAATAATATACAATTTTTTGTTTTTTAATATATATATTTAATTTATTAATCAGTTGAACAATTTGAACAATTTTATCGTTAGTTATTTTGTTAGTTATGATGAATGTAGATTGGACCTCTCATTTTTCAAATCCCCCACAAGGGCATACATATTATGTTTGACAATAACATAATGAAGATAATGATATTTGTTTTCGTCACGAATTTCAAAGCATACTATCTTATTAACATCTATAACGGAACAAATTTTGTGGCCACAATTGAAAATCAACAAAATGATATGTTGACAAAATCTTAAAGCTAAAAAAATGGAGGAAAAAATAATTCAAGTGACGCATAATCATTAACTTTAGAATAAGACTTTGTCAAGTTTTATTGCTAAATTTTTATCGGGCAATCGGAAATACCACTTTGTTGAAACCATTAGTTTGGAGGTAATATATTTATTTGTTTATTATTGTTATGCAAATTGTTTGTCGCTTCGAAATGGGATCCACCTGTTCAGTCAGGTTGAGGGGACAGCGCTCCTTGTGGGAGTTCGTGGGCAACTCCCTCAACGGAGATCAATTTGACCAGTCAGGTCACGAGGGTTGAGGAGGCAACGCCCCTTGTGGGAGTTCGGGGACAACACCCCCAACGAATAAAGTTTTATTGCTAAAGTTTTACTGGGTAATCAGCATACCACCTTGTTGAGCAAACTTCAAATTTAACAGAAAACAATTAGTTTGGAGATAATATATTTTTTTTATAATTTTTTTATTTTTATTATGCACATGATTTGCAGCTTTGAAACAGGAATCGATCTACTTAGTCAGGTTAGATCGCGAGGGTCGAAGGGGCAACACCCGGGATCAACTTGCCCGGTCAGGTCGCAGGGTGGTAGTGTTCTAACATAACTTGTTCCTTTTACAGTGTGCACTTGTATATGTCTTTTGTCATAGACACCATTTCCATCCGTCAATATTTTTTTCAAGATTCAAGATTTTGCAACTGAGGATGATGCAATACATATACAACTGAAAAAATGTGAAAATTCCGTTAATAAACCACCAAGAAGGTATAGACATGTATTGAGAATTCACTTACCTAATCTAATGCGTCTAAATACTAGTGAGGAAATATACAATTTTAAAGACTTGCTTTGTTCAAAAAATAATGTCAAGATATATGATAACATGTTTACAATTTTCCCTGCATTTCCTTTCCTTGTATTACACCTCATGATGCGCTGCAACCTAGTGTCCCAAGTCCCCCATCTCCATCAAGTCAGACAACCTATAGCAAATAAAAAAGATTAGAGCTCTTGATATTCTAGCCACTTCACAGTGCGGCAACTTGTGATTTTAGTAATTTTAGTTCTTGCCTCTCTTCGCCACTGTTAGTGAATTCCTCCTCTTCTTTTTCGTCCTCCACATCATCCACTATAAACCCATATTTCTCATATTCATCATGCTCAGAAACGCCACATAAAAAAAATAAAAAATTAAAAAAAATTCCAACTGAAAATTTGAATTATTAACAACGCCAAACTATTTCAGATAGAAATTTCAATAACTGCTCGATGATATTCCGTTCCACAAGGCTGTTCGAACTAAAAAAAAAGAACAAATATCAAACACGAGAAATGATATCACCAAAATAATATGGAACATTACCCGATGTAAAAGGTAAATCTCAATTACAATATTTAGATAAGTGATGGGTTCCTACACATATGTTGCGCAAAGTACTTATAATTGGCTTAATTATTTAGTTGAGGACTTCACAAAGCACGGAAGATAAAGTCAAAAGGACATATCAATCAATAAACACACAATGTAATGGGAAATCCATAAAGACAAAAGATCTCGGCTAATAACTATATATAATAGGAAATTCATAAAGAAAAAAGATCTCGGCTAATAACTTTACAAAAAAGTTATACTTAATTATACGTAGACATAAACACAATAAAATATAGAAGCACGATACATATACGCATTTTCTTCTCATCCAAAAGAAATCAGTAAATAATATAGAAAAACAAGATATCTGTTGAACCACTCATTCCTACAACCCAAAAACTAACATATACTAGACTACGATAGAGAAGATTTGAAATTTAAAAACGATTACAAATGCAACTAAGCAATGTCATTGTTATGAATAATTATTAAATACAGTTAAAATACCATACATTTGTTCCTGGTATCTGCACACCAATGACTGCACTATGCCCATGGCATACCATGGCACGATGTCCACGGGATTTTTTTCCCTACTTGCTTGAAGCTCGACATGACTGGACATAGTGTGCAGACACCATTCAACACCATATGCCTGATGTGCGAACACCATATGCTTGGTGCCCGGCACGGTGTCCGCGCACCATGGCACACCATGTGGATACCATGACATGGTGTCCGCATATGTCTAGTACTTAGGCATTTGTTCCTGGTGTCATGGTATACGAACACCAGACATTTGGTCCTGATGACTGCACAATAATGGATGCGCTGTGCGGACACCGTATCCGCCAAAGCATAATTTTTCCCCTACTTGCATCTAGCTCAAAACAACTGGACATGGTGTGCCATGGTGTCCACATATTGTGCAGACACCGTGCCGGGCACCAGGCATATGGTGTCCGCACATCAGGCATATGGTGTCGAATGGTGTCTGCACACCGTATCCAGCCATGTTGAGGTACATGCAAGTATGGGGGAAAAAATTCTGCAGACGCCGTGTCATTGAGCTAAGATGCTTGGGCACCAAGCATATGGTGTCGTGTCTGCACACCTTGTCCAATCATGTTGAGCTACATGCAAGCACGGAGAAAAAAAAATTCGCAGTAGACCGATGTTCGGACATTGGTGTGCAGACACCAGGAACAAATGCCTTGTGTCCGGAGTACTAGGCATACGGTGTTGGAATGGTGTGCGGACACCATGTAAAAGTAAAATGCGAGCAGAGGAAAAAAAAATCGTGCATATATTGCTGTATATACACCAGGAACAAATGCATGAATGTTCGCACATCGGGAATATGGTGTCCAGTGTGTAAACACCGTGTCATTGAGCTAAGATGCCCGTGTCCACATAGAGCGATACCGAGCTCCGAAGGTTTTTTTACCCAATAATATTTTCATTAAATTTTAACATGCATTTGACATTAAATTTTCCATAGCTACGTAATTAATTTAACTAATATGGTTTGAATTTTTATTTTTCAACATTTTTTAAGATGGGGAAGCAACACAAATGCAAAAGTAGCAGAAATGGAATGTTGTTACAGAAAAATTCATTTATATAAGACTTATAGAATAAAAGTTGGTGAGAAATTCTCTAATCTGTACTGCGGGAGCAAATCTTCTGGGTTTCTTTCGGTTATTTGTAGAGTGAACGGACGACAAATTGGAGCCGAAAACGAAATACTACAATGTGAAATTGATTGGCGTGAGGAGGGAGAGTTTACGATTTTACTTTACTGGACTGAAATTAATTTTGGTTGCTCTCTTGTTTCTCCAAAATACAAATGATATACATGGAAGAAGATATTTTACAAAATATCAATTGCAACATCTTTGCTTCTCCAGTACGAAAGATTCATGAAAAAATAAAATATTTATAAAATTTCAACTGCAATATCAATTAGTCAACAAAAATAGCTACTGTAGCAAAATCAGATGGAAAGAGGTTAAGTGTGAAAACCCGTATGATAAAAATGAACAGTGATCACGGGATTGCATCTTTTAAGAGAAAGAGGGATTTGTCATTATTTTTGGAAAATAAAATTTCAAAGATAGCATACAAAACACGTTTTCAGTATTTTACAAAATTAAAAATTAAAAATTAAAAACTGAAAACAACTTGAAAAACACCCTTAGCCCCTATTTTTGTGCTTCGTTAGAAAATGTATTTCTCTCCCACTCTTATTTTCAACTATATATTCTCTAATAAAATAATATTATACAAAAATGAAAAAAAAATATATTTTTATTTTTTAATCGCACATTTTTCAATAAATCACTATTTTAATATACATTTTCCCCCCAAAATTCATTAAAAATCGAATAGGGACTAAATAACTTAATTTTAACTATTGACTTTTCATACGATTAGATGAGCCTGTTTGTTTTGGATTAAAATCTAATTTTAATTTAAATTAAAGTCAAACAATCAATATTAACCACATTTTTATGGGCCTCACAACTTTTTAACCGCACATTTCAAATACTTCTATCACAATATATTGAAAATCTAATTTCAATCCCCCACCAAACCCTCATCATAGAATTAAAACACGAGCGGTAAATTATGATTCAAATTCAAGAAATTTCTATGGAGACGACACGAGGTTTTATCCACTTTCAAGAACTATAAAAATTATTAAAATTTTGAAAAGGACAATAAAAGCAAGTGTTGATTATTAATTACACAAATAACATAATTCCATGTTTTGGAATATGAAAATATCGAAGTCCTTCCCGCCAATTCATCGTACTCTGCTAAGTGCTGACGAAAAACTAATGAAATTGGTCCTTGTTTTGTCCGAGTAACCGAGTTGACTCGTAAATCCTATGGACCCGTTACTATTTATTATTTTTCATTTCAACAGCCTTTTCTTTTTTCGTTTTCAACAATTCTTTTGTCTAGTCTTTAGTTTAAAATTCCAAATCATTTCTTTATTATTTTTTTTTTCAATTTAAACAACGTGAAATTTAATATTTTCAACCAACTTCAAAACTTTTAAAATTAGGGCCTTGTTAGATTCCCATTTTTTTTCAAAATATATTTTTTCTCTCAATTCTTTTCAATCACATTTTTTAATAAAATAATATTACATGTAAATCTAAATTTTTTTCTTATTTTTAACCAAACATTCTCCATCAATCTACTATTTAAAAATGCATTTTTTTTTCAATTTAATAGGGGTCGAATAAGTCCTAGGTAAATTTTTACCTTTATCAAATTTTTAGCGATTTATATGTGTGATTCTATTTATTAAGTAATTCTTATTGATATTTACACCATATTCTATATTCAAATATCTGTACGTATATAAAAAATAGCTACCTTTCACTACCAGATACCCAAGCTGTGTTTATAAATAGTAACAAAATTAATTGTTGTGCTATTAAATTATTATCAACATTCTAAAATGTGTAATACGTGATGATGCTTAGAGAGCAAGCTTTGATCGATGTGCGCCAAAACGAGGTTTAGAGGTAAAAAGGTGTAAAAAGACTTTTTCTTATTTTAATATTATTGTAAGATTTTAATCAATTTAAAAATATCTAATAATAATACATATAAAATTATAGTACCAAGTGCAGTTTTAAGAATTTTAAAAAAAATGTATTTTCGAACAATAAAAAAGATATATTATAATTGTGCTAATTGAGATATTTGGGGAGTTTTTAATTTTTATTATTTATTAAAATATAGGAAAATGATTAATTAACTCAATAAAATATAAATAACTATTTATATAATAATACAATGCACTACAACCAAAACAAACGTATAATACAATGCAGTCAAATTAAAGGCATTTCAGTCAAACCAAATGTAAAATGTCCTCCAGCCAAAACAAAGGGATTCTTATTCCATATCGAAAATTTACAACAAAGTCATTGGAGATGCCCTCTATAAATTAGTGGACCAATAAGTGGGTAAGCAACTTGGAATCTAATGTGTTTGGAAGAATGGTTCCCAAACAAGGGCTCAACTTTTACAATTCGATGGCCGATCTTGGTCATTCACAGCCTAGTTGTATCTATCGTCACTCATTTAATTTTTAGCTAGCGCCAGCATAAAATAAAACGTGTTTTAAAATTTACCATTAATGTTTGTTACTGTATGAATAATGAATTGCACGTGTAAGTCTTTTGTCGTGTATAATAATCATTATTCTAAATATCCCTTTGTTAGGCGGTGCCTAAAGGTAGGAAATGTGGTAAAAACTTCACACTTGAACCTACATGCTAATTTAGCGGTCAATAGAAACGTTGACCATTTTAAAGCGCACCTAGACGCACATCATCATCATCATTGTCATTGTCATTGTCATTATTATTATGATTATTATTATTATTTTCTTTTAAACGCTACATAAAATTTTCAACTAAGAGAAGATTGAATTGAAAGACCCGGAAATTATTGATAATTATAAATTTTTCAACTTTTAAGCTAATAGATTAAAATTTCCAAAAAAATTGCTTACCCACTTATTGATCCACTAATTTATAGAGGGCATTTTCAATGATTTTGTTGTAAATTATCGATATGGGATAAGAATCCCTTTGTTTTGGTTGTAGCATGTAGGATATTATACATTTGGTTTGACTGAAATACATTTGATTTGACTGCAGTGTATTGTATATTTGTTTTGGATGAAGTACATTGTATTATTATATAAATAGTTATTTATATTTTATTAAGTTAAATAATCATTTTCCTATCTTTTACTAAATAATAAAAATTAAAAACTCTCCAAATATTTCAATTAGCACAATTATAATATATCTAATTGTTCGAAAATACAATTTTTTGTTAAATTCTTAAAACTGCACTTGGTACTATAATTTATATGTATTATTAAATATTTTTAAATTGATTAAAATCTTAAAATAATATTAAAATAAGAAAAAGTCTTTTTACACCTTAATACGTCTAAGCCTCGTCCAGGCGCACATCGACCAAAGCTTGCTCTTTGAGTATCATCACGCATTACACTTTTTAGAATACCGATAATAATTTAATAGCATACCAACTCGATTCAATTTGCACGATTACATAGAATTTTGGGATACAAAACCATGGATAAATACAAGCAATCTTTTCATATGCGCTCGTCTTGGTTCAATTAAGAGATCATATGGAGATTTGTGCCAAAATAACATATGCGTAGAAGAACAAAAGGCCATGGACACACAATGAATCTTGAATTACTATTTCAGCATCTCCCACACCAAATCCACCCACTTTACGATTACTTGTCAATGTTTCATAAAATGGAATGGATTCACCTTCTGAAACAAAGATATTTTGGTATACGAAGGATAATATTTATCGATTAATGTCCATCCAATGGATCCGCTGTGGTTATTTCATACCCACTGTTCTTTTCGCATGTCATTATATATTCTATTACTCTTGCAGGATTTAACTTCAAGCACCCAACTGGAAGGCTCGACTGCATCACCTCCCGTCAAATTCTGTATACCACCAAAAGCAAGATTTTTTTTTCCTTTTTATTACAAGTTATATGCAATTCTAGAGTGCTTCCATTCATAAATGAAGTACAATATAAAACTTCAACATCATATCCTATTCACAAATTTGCTTAGCCACTCGTTTGGTGAGGATTAAATCTTGATTTTTATTTAAGTCAAACTCAAAAATTAATTTTATTATATATTTCATATGATTCATAATTTTTTAACAACACATTTCATCAATTTTTATTAAAATTTATTGAAAAATTGATTTTAATACCAGCAAATATGGCTTGATAATTATTATTATCTTTATACATTGGAATACAATTAGGATAAATTGTTTTTAGGAATAGGATAATCAACAAGCACAGCATGACTCGGAACTCATCCGAGTCAAAACGAGTTAAAAATAATTAAACCAATTATCGAGAGGGTTCCAAGTCCATCTTCCCCATTAAATTCTGAATACGCGAAGCGTGTCCTGGTTAGGGTTATTTTGCCTCACATCATTCGGCAATCACTTGCCTACTCTCTCTTTCTCTCAAATTATTCTTCAATCGAGGTTTCCAATAAGTGTATCTTCAAAAGGTACCGTTCGATTTTTTTCCATTATTTTTTTTAATTTTTTTTCACGTTTATGTATATGGCAACCGATGCTGTCCGTTAACAGATTCGTATCGGCACCGGAATCAATTTGGTAATCGGAATTTTGAATTTTCCCCAAATATGCATTTTCTTCGACTTATTATCTGATATTAAAAGATAACCGCAAAGTTTGCATTGTCTTTTTTTTTGGGTGGAATCACTTGCTGCTTAATTTCCGCTCTTTCATTACGTGATATCGATCTGAGAAGGTCCTGAAACAGGTGCGATGAAGGAGATTACTTGTAACTGATATATCAAACACGTCCAAGGAAGATAAACCCTAGAAGCGCTGGATTTATTTTGGGGTAAATTTAGGTGTTGAAATAATGGAGTCTATAGTGGTTGGATCGGAGAGGCGCCGTGGGAGAAAAAGGAAGATAAAGGACGTAGAGAATGTAACAGTGGATGGTGACGGTAGGAGGAAAATAGTGGAGACTAGGTCGAAAAGAATAGTCGGTAGATATGTAATGAAAGAATTTGAGGGCAGTGGGGTGTTTTTGGGAAAAGTCGCATCTTATGATTCTGGTTTGTACAGGATAGATTACGAGGATGGTGATTGTGAGGATTTAGAGATTGGTGAATTGAAGGTGCTTTTGGTTGAAGATAGCAAAATAATTGGTGAATGGTTGGAGAGGAAAAAGAAGTTGGATGAGCTATTGTTAAGTAAAGATGTACAGGCAAAGAATTCTAAATTTAAAAATGCGCCAGCAAATGCTACTGTTGATAATAAGGTTGAAGCATTGTTGTTAAGTGAGCCCACAAATGGTGGGGTTGGTGCTATTGAAGTGGAGGAGGTCCAAGAAGAAGGCAATACTTATGCTGATGGTGATTCATCAAATGATTCATGTGAGGATGCTCAGGAGCAGGATGCTAGTCTGGAGGTGGAAGAACCAGTTGTTCCTCCACCAGTACTGCCTCTATCTTCTGGGCACATTGGAGTCCCAGAGGAGTATGTTTCTCACCTTTTCTCTGTATATAGTGTTCTGCGTTCGTTTAGTGTCCCACTGTTTCTGTATCCTTTTGGATTGGATGATTTTGTGGGGGCGCTCAATTGCTCTGTTGCAAACACTTTGTTGGACTCTGTTCATGTTGCTTTAATGTCTGCCTTGAAGCGCCATATTGAAAGGCTCTCATCTGAAGGTTCAGAGCTTGCATCAAAGTGCTTGAGGTACTTTCTTAGATCTGTTAGAATTCCTTTCCATTTTTTGGTAAATGTATGCACTTCAATTGCTGTTTTGGCTGTTAATGAAAGTTGACGTGTATCTTTGACAGAGCTATCCTTTTATTGTTTTTGCTTGCTTCTATCATACTTTAGAGTAAGGGGAAGAATGCAAAATCGTTCTCTCAATACATAACACACACGAAGTAATTTGTATGAATTTCAGGTCTATGATAGTGTAGTTTGCATTGTTTCTCATAAATCCTTGGGTGTTGGACTGTCGCAATCGTTTGATCATTACAAGTTGTTCCTTATGCTAAACAAAATCTTGAAATGACATTTTTATTTTTCCA
This sequence comes from Fraxinus floribunda, assembly GCA_903798395.1. Classification (NCBI taxonomy): domain Eukaryota; kingdom Viridiplantae; phylum Streptophyta; class Magnoliopsida; order Lamiales; family Oleaceae; genus Fraxinus; species Fraxinus floribunda. Next base: position 7,990 of record CAIGRS010315299.1, on the reverse strand, counting down.
CATTACATGAAGTATTCTCCTGCTCATTATGCCCTCACTTGAAAGTGTTCCGTTGAGGAGCAGTTACTGTATACTCATGTTCTTTCTTGTCCGAGTTATTTTGCGAGATTGCTCATATATTTTTCTTGACCTTTCTGCTCTCAGGTGCATAGATTGGAGTTTGCTTGATTCATTGACTTGGCCAGTTTACTTGGTCCACTATTTAATGGTTATGGGGTATACAGATGGACCTGACTGGAAAGGATTTTATGCACATACCCTGGAGAGAGATTATTATACTTTATCTGTTGGGAGGAAGCTATTGATTTTGCAAATTTTGTGTGATGATATTCTGGATTCTGAAGAGCTAAGAGTAGAAATTGACATGCGTGAAGAATTAGAAGTGGGAATTGACACTGATACAGGGACAATGGTTGCCCCTGCAGGTGGACCGAGAAGAGTTCATCCGAGATATTCTAAAACTTCTGCCTGCAAGGACAAAGATGCAACACAAATCATTGCAGAGTGTCACGAGATAAAGCCGTCTCTTAATTCTCATTCTTTGGGGTCTGAAATAAGTGGACCAGTTGAAAGCTCTGTTGTTGACCAGGATGGTAATGGGGATGAATGCCGTCTCTGTGGTATGGATGGATTACTGCTTTGTTGTGATGGTTGCCCGTCGTCTTACCATTCAAGATGTTTGGGACTCTGCAAAATGTATATGCCTGAAGGACCATGGTTTTGTCCTGAGTGTAAAATAAATGCTACAGGACTTAAAACTTTGAGAGGTACAGCTCTAAGGGCAGGAGAAAATTTCGGTGTCGACTGTTATGAACAAGTCTTTGTGGGTACTTGTGACCATTTACTCGTGTATGTTTCTAATGCCTTATCTTATATTCTTTCTCCTCTGTCTACCTTCAGAATCTTTATTTAAGAACTAAGATAAGTGAGATGATAAATGTGTTGCCCTCTTAATTAACATCAAAGTTTCTTTCTTTCTTTCATTCTGTAACATTAAGTTGCTGCTCATCTGTGATAATGTTAGTTTGATTTTTGTTACCAAATGAAATTGCAGGTTGAAGGCCTCGATTAACTCAGAAGTTTGTCTCAAATACTATCATAGATATGACATTCCTAGAGTTCTCCAAGCCCTTCATTTGAAGGTGGAGCATGTTACCATGTATTCAAATATATGCCAGGGGATTTTGCAGTATTGGGAAATGCCAGAGGTCATTTTACCGCGAAATAGAACATCTGATACTGATATTCAGTTAGCAAACCATAAAGAAAGTAGTGTGTGCGCTACCCACTTGGCTACCTCGGTGGACAAGCTAGTCCCTGAGAGTTTTGAAGTTGAGAACACTGGTAGCTGTGAAACTATCAGTTCAGGGAACTTGGCTGCTTCATCTCTTAAGATCTCTTTTCAGGATCCCATGCTGAGTGGGAACTTTAAGGATACAGAGTTTCCACCTGATCAGCAGGGGAACAGTGTGACCACAAGAAAACAGTCCAATTCTCTACTGAAACCCAGAATGACTGAACCAGCTATATTTACTGGTTCGGTTGGCCCGGCAGCAGATTGTTTTGAGTTAAGCCAACAAAGCACGTCAAGTATATCAGAAGTTGTTTCACACAGCATTATTAACTGCCGGGAGCCTGTCGGTGGTACCCTTATCCACTCTAAAGTGTCTCTTCCTTGCGAAAAACTTAAAGACGGAGTTGATACAGAATCTTGTAGAAGTTCATTAGAGAGCTTCTTATACACGGGCTCATCCTTCAAGATGCAAGGATACATTAATTATTATTTGCATGGAGAATTTGCTGCATCCGCAGCTGCAAATTTGGCCGTCCTTTCATCCGAAGAAAGTCAGGTCCCCGAGTCTCGCTCTTTAGATAACCACAAAAAAGTTATGTCTGCCAGTGTTTCTCTTCAGGTAAAAGCATTCTCATCAGCAGCTATGCGGTTCTTCTGGCCAATTACAGAGAAGAAGCTTCTGGAAGTCCCAAGGGAAAGGTGTAGCTGGTGCTTTTGTTGTAAGGCTCAGGTGGCCAGCAAGAGAGGATGTTTGTTAAATGCAGCTGCTTCAAATGCAACCAAAGGGGCTTTGAAATCCCTTACTGGACTGCGTTCTGCAAAGAATGGGGAAGGGAGTCTTCCTGGCATTTCAGCATATGTTTTGTTCATGGAGGAGAGTTTAGGGGGTCTAGTAGTTGGTCCCTTCCTTAATGACACTTTCAGGAAGCGATGGCATAAACAGATTGAACAAGCTACCAATTACAATGCTGTAAAGATCCTTATGCTTCAAGTAAGCTTCTTGCTATAGCAGTTTTATATGCTCTGTGTTTACACTGTCTGATGTGATCAGCCTGTCAAGTCTTATAGGCACTATATGTGAACGCACCAATGGTTTGATGATGTGAACAGTACTTGACTGTCCAAAGTTCATGTTTATCTGTTCTGTGTATGTGACATGCATGTTTTATCTTTTCTTGCTCCCCGTGGACGATGGACCTGGGTTGCGGGAAAATTTGTATTTTATAAATATTAATCTTGATCTTTCACGTGGTTGAGATTTCCCTCTCGGTCATTTACCCAATCACTGATAGTAAAAACAGCCAATGTTTGTTTATAATACTCTTTATGTTTGTTGGACTTTATATACTTTCAGTTGCATGATGGTGTTTCTGTTGCAGCTTGAGGAGAACATACGGACCATTGCTCTTTCTGGAGATTGGGTGAAGCTTGTTGATGATTGTTCAACTGAATCTTCTGCATCTCAGAGTGCAGCCAGTGCTACTGGATCTACTCAGAAGCGTAGACCAGGGAGGCGTGGCAGGAAGCCATCTGCTACGGCTGAAGTTGCTATTGATGGTCAGGACTTGTTGAGCGACTTCACATGGTGGCGAGGAGGAACCCTATCAAAGCGAATATTCCAGAGAGGGATTCTCCCATGTTCAATGGTAAAAAAAGCAGCCCGGCAAGGTAATATAGACACTCCCAGCTTTTCTTGTTCTGTAGAAAAAACTCAATGCATAATACCTTTGTTTTGTGATGTTTGCAATATACTGTTCTATAGAAGTACCATTTTGATAGATCTAAAAGTAGTTTACTGACATGTTGGCATACAGGTGGTTCCAAAAAGATACCTGGTATTCATTATGTCGAAGGATATGAGACTCCAAAAAGAAGCAGGCAGCTTGTCTGGCGGTCAGCAGTTGAGATGTGTAGAAATGCAGCACAGCTTGCACTTCAGGTGCATCATCATCATTCAATTTTAGTATCCTTACTTTGTCTGTGCTGTTCTTTTACTATATTCTGGCAGCATTCACTCTTGGTGAAATTTAATGATACTTTTCCTAATACATACAATTGGCTTTTGCATCAGGTCAGATACCTTGATTTTCATGTGAGATGGAGTGATCTTGTTCGTCCCGAACAGATTCCCTTTGATGGAAAAGGTCCAGAAACTGAAGCTTCTGCTTTTAGAAATGCTTTTATATGTGGTAAGAAAAACATGGAACACGAAATTAGATACTGTGTTGCTTTTGGGAGTCAGAAGCATCTGCCTTCTCGGGTGATGAAAAGTATAACAGAAATAGAGCAAAGCCATGATGGAAAGGAAAGATATTGGTTTTCTGAGACACAGATTCCATTATATCTAATTAAAGAATATGAAGAAAGTGTGGAGAAGGACAAGCCTGTGGACGTGTTGTCCAAGTTGCAGAAGAAACAGTTAATGGGTTCCCGCAAAAATATATTCTCTTATCTGTTATGGAGGCGAGATAATATGGACAATTTTTACTGTTCTTCATGTCATCAGAATGTCTTGTTTAGGTATTTTGTTTCACCTGTCTTTCCCTTTGCTGTTTCTGCCCTTGCACCACTTTTCTTTCATTAATATTTCTCAATTTTTGTGATGTTCAGGAATGCTGTAAAGTGCAGTGCATGCCAAGGTATTTCAATACCATCTTTTATTGAATTGTTATTAGTTCTGTAACAGTTTGAAATTTGCATTTCGTCCAATATACTTGAACCAATTTGAGGAGCATAGTGAAAACTACTGAATTTCCAAATATCTCCCTTTTAAATGAATGCTGAGGAACTAAATGTGAGTACCAGAAAAAAGTGAAATGTGTAATACACTGGGTGAAAAATAGGATTAGATGTTTACCATACAGAAATCATCTCTCGTTTATATCTCCAAATGTGGATTATAATCTTGTTCCATGACAACCATTTTTGCTTTATAATCTTTTCTATTAGTAAATTACACTTTTATTCTCCATTACATCTGTTTTTCTTATATAGTTAGTGTTATATTACTGTTCTCAAAGTGTTCTTAATGGTGCATGTTGTATCCATGGAGTCATTCCATCGTTTTAGCTATTGTGTTCAATTTCATCCTTGCACCAAATGTTAGTATTGGTAGTTAATGTGAATTGGAGGCAGGGTGTTAGAAATTCAGAATAGAGGTCATTGGGTGTCTTTCCTCATTGTTTCTCTGTGAGTAAATTAAAACTTTATTCTATAGCACCATTTAGTGGCGCAAACATAACCAATGGAGAAGATGCAACATCCGTATCTCTAATCTACTGTTGGGCATTTTTTATATATACTCGTGGGAAGAATTAGCATATATCTCTAGGATTCACAAATAAATTTTGTGTTACAAGCTCAACATTACAAAGAACTTGTATACTTGCACATAATGGCATTGTATACAACTCTTGTGTGTCTTGAAAAGATGTTCTCTTTGAACTTATCTGGCCCCCAGCTGAATGCTTGAAAGGTTGCCAACAATTGATTTGCAGAGTTCCTCTATTTGTGATGTGTGTTCTCAAGTACTTATCAATTTTGTTCTCTTGGACAAACCTATTTTCCTTCCCTTTATCACACACCAGTCCCTTCTCCCCTCCAAAAGGTAAGTACGGAACCGTAATTTTTGGTTCCACAGTAATGTAATTGTAATTAGTGAGCTTTCTGTTGCTGTGCATCTTTGAAATTGTATGGAGTATTGAAATTAATATTTAAGAGATGGGGAACCAGGGGCAGTGAAGTCTGGACGAAAATTGGTAAGAGTACATCGTGCTCTATTTTCTCACAAAAACAATGTGGTATGTGTGCCTCTCATTTGATGATTAATCATCTATTGAAATAATATTTTGCTTAAAGATCTTGGATAAAGCTAATTGTCATGTCAGTGATACACCGTTCCTTTGGTATATGTAAGAGGGTTAATAACGTCTGAAGTCGCTTCTTATAATAGTTTGTTAGATGTATGGAAGATTATATTCAGTTTTTACTCAAGTTTTAGAAAGAAAGCCTACATCTACCATTAATGATCCCCTTTTGTGAAATGGTTGGGATCATATTAACAATTGGGGGAATTCTTTTACGTTCTCTTTTTGAAAATTTTAGTGGCAGTGTTGAGTCCCCTCTTGCTTATGACAGTACTATCAAATTATTCATCAGTTATCAATAAAATTTTATTGAGCAGGTCTCTGCCACCAGCAATGTGTTACCAGTTCAACAATTCACGTGAACGAGGAAGTTGAGTTTTTGATAAATTGCAAGCAATGCTACCAGACTCGGCCTTTAACTCGAACTGAAACCTGTAATGCGTCCCCCAGAAGTCCTTTACTCCTTCAAGGACGAGACATTCTGAACACAGCTACTGCTAATAAACATGGAAAGCAAGCAGTCTATAATGGGTTATCAGCATCAATTGGAACTGTGCAGCGTGTTCCTGAGGTGAAATCAATTGATTCTTCTGTATCTGTGAACAAAGGAAAAAAATTATCCTGGGGCCTGATATGGAGGAAGAAGAACTGTGAAGACAATGGAATTGATTTCAGATTGAAGAACATTCTTCTGAAAGGCAATCCACATATGGACTTGGCAAGACCTGATTGCCGTCTTTGTAATCAGCCGTATAATTCTGATCTAATGTACATCCGCTGCGACACATGCCAACGTAAGATTATTTTAATGAATTTTATACGTGATCTTCATTCATTAGTTTATTATTATTTTTATTGTTGTGGCTATGCAAGTAACCTTTGTGTTGGCATTGTGGCTATTAATAGATTGGTTTCATGCTGATTCTGTTGAATTGGATGAGTCCAAGATTTTTGAGGTGGTTGGATTCAAATGCTGCAAGTGCCGTAGGCTCAGATCGCCTGTATGCCCGTACTTACCTCCAGAAAAGAAGGCGGCATTGGAGAAGAAGATGATGAAGAAGGTTCCAAAGCAGGAAATGTCGAGAATGGACTCTGATTCCAGTGTAATCCCTGCACAAGCTAGAGAGGAAGCCATGCATGTGCCATTAGATGATCCTCTCCTTGTTTCTCTTTCTGGAGTCGAGCAACTTACTGAGGACAAGTCGAAAATGAATCGTGGATGGATTAATGCTACTGTATCTGAGCCTGGACCTCGGAAACTGCCAGTCAGAAGGCATATCAAGCAGGAAAAGGATGCTAATTGTTCTTTGCCAACTGATAGCTTAACTTCTCCTCTAGAAGTAAATGTCTTCAACTCAACTGAAAAGTTGCCTGTTCGGAGACACATAGCACGGGAAAACAATGTAAATTGTTCTTCGGCAACCTATTCTTTTCAGGTTCAACCATCAACTCCTTTTGAGGCAAATACTGTGAGCTCTGTGGAAGATTCATTTTCCCCTCTTGTTGAATGGGATGTTTCCAATGGGGGATTTGACGATGCTATAACACTGGATTATGATTGTCTAGGTTTTGATGATACGGAGTTTGAACCTCAGACCTATTTCTCTTTTAATGAATTGCTCGACTCTGAAGATGCTGGTGGTTCAAATGGTGCTGAATTACCCGAAATCCCAATAGAAAACTGGGAAAATTCATCTGCATTCCCACAGAATGAAGTTCTCGAGATATCTTATGATGACGAAGAACCTATGATATCTGTTGAAACTGATCTTCGTATTCCTTGTAAGATTTGTTCCCACAGCGAACCTTTCCCAGACCTTTCTTGTCAAATATGTGGTGTATGCATTCATAGCCATTGTTCTCCATGGGACAAGCAGTTGCCTCAGGAGGACGGCTGGAGGTGTGGCAATTGTCGGGAGTGGAGATAGATGTCTTTTGGGGTTTTTGATATTTGGAGAGGTGGTCTCTATTGTTTGAGTTGGGGAATGGATGGACAACATTATTTGTTGACTGAGGAGACGAGCAATTACAAAGCAAATTAGAATATGCTAGTTGTTTGTGATGTTTGCTTGAGATGGTATGGAAATTGGAGTGGCAACGTGGTAAATGCCTATTGCTGTGCTCAATTTACTTCGTAGTTAACAGGACTTGTTTGTTCTTGTTTTGGTAAGTTTGTGCGCTACAAACGGTAGGAGGATATGCTTCTTTGTCAGGTTTAATTGATGATAGAAGTGAATAGCTGAGCTTATTATTTCCCTTTTGAGTTGTGGGGAAAATAGTGACTTTTTTTTTAAGACTGAAATTCTTCTGATCTTGAAGGATAGGCTAGGGTTTTTGGTGCTTATCTTATTCTTTTGCTTGTACAAAACATTGGGAACAAGTATTTTGAGATCTGTCAAGTCATTGTTGTACCCCTTTGATTCTCTTTCGGAGTTGTGGGAAACACATCATTGGTTCGTTGGTCTTTAATCCAAGTCACCGAAATTCATTTTGCTTTAAGCTAGTCATTGAACTTGAATATTTGTTACGGTTTGATAATTCTATCCATGTTTGTCAGTTGACTAATGGAAAAATTGTTGGGGAGCGTAGTGTAGTTGAGTATAGACTGTCATCTCACATTTTCTGTTAGTCAGATGAACGGTAGGGACGGAGTGGCCAACTCAGAACAAAATTTAAGTTGAGTGACCAATTTAAAATGAAATGAAATTTTATTAAATTTTAGTCACTACCATTGTATTTAATTTCCTTCGTTTCACGAAGTAATTGGGGGATCTAAGAATGCTTTACATTCTCTTTTTGAAAAGTTCAGTCTCGGTGTTGAGAATCTTTT
>CAIGRS010315270.1:0-26125 GCA_903798395.1 Fraxinus floribunda | reverse complement strand
AACTACAAATTCTCCAAATAAAATAATATTACACATAAACCCAAAAATTCTTCTTACTTTTTAACCAAATATTCTTTACATCAATCACTATTCAAAAATTCATTCTTCAAAAGAATGGGTTGTCAGACACTATAAATTATAATCAGTTCTTCTATATCAATTATCAAGTGATCCCTTCTTACTTAAGCCTGAAATAAACGATAAATTCATTTTTAACCGCACATTCACCCAATAAAATGATTTTGCACGAAAGTCCAAAATTTTCGCATTTTTTAAACCGCATAAATCCACAAAAAAAAAAAAATAATAATTACTTTTTACGAAATATATCTTCATAAAACAGGGCTCAAACACGGACATAGTTTACTGTCACACTGTAACATTGTTCGGTCCTATTGATCGGACATTTTCTATAAAAATGTCGTAATTTCTTTTCATTGATAATTACCTTAAATCTGCCTGTTTTGATAACATTCAAAGCGGAGTTTTTAAGTAATATTGACATCCAATTGTGGGAATAAAAATGTTCGGAAAGGAGGTTGTTCCTCTAGTGCATATTTGAGCAATTAGACAAAATCTGGACAACATGTATAAACAAGATTTTAACTTTTTTTTTTTCCCCTTTTTAATGATTTCATTACAGTCCATGTTACAAATTACGCCACTATGAGACTGTTTGGCTTGACTTTTTAAAAGTCAAAAAATGATTCCAAGACTAAAAAACTGCTTATGAACATGTTCTAATAATTTTTTAAAAGTATTTTGTCAGACTAAAAGAATTTCTTAACATAAGGTAACTTTCTCGACAAATTTTCCTAAAGAAGAAGCCCTACCAAATAGGCATAAGAGAGTGTTTGGTAAAGATTAAAATCAGATTAAAATTAAAAATATAGTTGTTATTGTTGACTTTTATTAGACGGGTGGGACCCAATAACGATCATATTTTCAATTTTAATTGGATTTTAAGTCGTACCAAACAGGCTCTAAGTCACGTAGATACATACTAGTTTTGGACAAAATTTTAACTTTTTTTGTTCGTTTGTTTGTACAATTCAAGTAGGTAGTACAATATATTAAAACTCAGTTTCAATGATTTCGATTGTAGGTAGATGCTACCACTAATGCTATAAGCTAATGGAACATCACAATTTACATATTTTATCACATTTTCACCAATGTAATAAACATATTCTCAATGCTTTATCAAGGAATACTATGCCCGATTATAAGGTGGTAAATAGGCCTTCTAGCTTACGAAATATCGAGGAGAACACAGAAAAACGCAAGGAATAACAAAAATTTCACAAATAGTGCAGGGATTAAGAGGACTAATAATTGATAACGCATGATAAGGGCATCTTAAGCTCTATGTAGCATAAGGATAGAGAATGAAAGGGAAAGTGGGAACCCATTTTTCGTGGCCTTTGAGTAGGAAGAATATCAAAATTCTTGACTTGAGAATACGCCCCAACAGCTTTACTTTGAGTTAAGATTCTCAAATTCCATGTTCCTCAGAATATCACTTTCTTCCCCACCCCAACCCCCAGAGAAGAAAGAAAATAAAAGAAAAGTGCGAAAGGAATAAATCTATTTGGAATAGCATTCCTTGGTAACTTTTCTTTCTATAATTCGGCCAATACAATCAGATGTAGTCAAGAAGCCACAGCCAATAAGTGTAATACATGAGAACTAGCTAATCATTGAATTTCTTACAAATTGATTCTCAACTGCTACTCTACAAGATTCTTTTATATGAAATTATAGAATCAAACACAAGAGCCTACATTAAAAAAAAAAAAAGAGCAAAGTTTAAGTGCAACAGAGAATAACAGGCCATGTTCTCTCTTCTTACACTACACATATACAAGGGAAAAGATTAGGTGCATGTTTTATCAGCTTTTCAACTGGTCAAACTTCAATTTTAACTACATGAGATTCACATCTTTCATCAATTTTTCAACCACACATACCATGAACTTTTATCAAAATTTGCTAAAAATTTTTTCAAAAACTTTGTCAAACAACCCGTAGAAAGCCAAGTGCTCCACATAGCGTACATTCAAACAGAGGAGCAGTTATGGCAACATCAAGGAAAGACAACTGAATGTGCCATTTCTGAAGAGATCATTGGATCCTACAAAGAGATATAAAATGGAAGGTTAATGAATAGTTATTCTATATATGGCTGTTTAGCCTGTCCAAAGATGGGTGTATAATTATAAAAGTAAAAATGTCAAAAATGGGCAAGCAATTACAGTTAATCAAATTTCTTAGTACAACTCATATGGTCGATCAACATTCCCATCTGGTCTGGAATTGAAGTGGTATTAGTTAAGATGACATATATAGGCACTTCAATATCATATGTGCAAAACTAAATAGAACAAACTTCACGCAAGGATGATAGATTTGTTCCTGAATTCGGAAATAGTTCCATCATTTCAACCTGACTCGAGTGGAAAGAGAAGAGAATGAAAAAGAAACATAAACAACAAAAGAGAACAAAATAACATCCTTCGATACCCCCTCACCCCCACCAAAGAAAAAACAGTCACATGGACAGAGAAAAAAGATATAAAGAATATAGAAAATTAGTTATTTCTTTCATCCTTTCATACAAACTCTTCATGAGTAGGTATATATTTATTTACATCCTACAATATCAATAATACATGTTTATCCAATTGCAAAGCACCAAGAAATACTTAATAAGTTATATTGGATCCTTAATACTCTAATCGTCTAGAGATGACATGACACAAATATTAGCTAGTTTTATCAGAAGTCGATTAGCCCCAGTTTGGTTTAGCTAAAAATCAGATTTTTAGAGATTTTCATAAAAACTGAAGAAACATGAGGTTGAAAAGTTGATCAAAGTCGTGGGTCCATAAAATGTATGGTTGAAAATGAGTTTGAAAAAGGGGGGCAAACAAGGGCATAATGATGTAGCTTGAGAAGCACCACATCATTCCCCATATGCCATTCAATCTTATCCACATGCCAGTAAAACTATTTAGGAATTTAACTTTAACCCATTTACATAAAGGATTCAACAGATTCCTCCAAACTGCATAAAATATTGTAGCATATCAAAATCAAATGATCTTTCCTGAAAAGTCCAACTGGAACTAATGCACAGGGACAGCACTTCACATATGCCATATTTACAAGTCATTAATTGTTATTTACCATATTAATTCTCCATTTTAGTGGATTATCAATGAGTTGGCAAACCTAGTCAATATTATTTAACGACCAAACTTTTTCTATATCAGCGATTAATCATGTCATCATAGTTCACTATATCTTTTATGTTCATTCAAGCATAATTGCAGCATAGGTATGAAATAAGACTCACCCTTAATGATGATAAGGTGAAAGATGTAAAGTTGAATCCAAGATGAGTATGCCATGTACATGAAATGACAATTCTTTCTTGGGATGAATATTTTTACGTTCTAGTCATTCACCATGAGCATGCAAAAACACACATTAATTGAGGTTTGCAAGTAGAGAATACACATTTAGGAATAGATTTAGAAACTGAAGTTCCAATATAATATAAACTTAAATGCTAGACGCCACAAATTTACAGAGAACAATTCAAGAATCTATTTATATTTATAGCATAAGGTGACAATTTGAAGTATCTCTTGAGCACCTCATCTAAAAGTTTAAGCTATTAAAGAGAGAACAAATTTATTTAAGTTATGCCTTCAACATACCCCTCAAGTGGAGATCAGATCCAAGTTTTCATCAAAGGTCTGATAAGTACACAATTTTCATAAATAGGTGGTGAGGATACTTGAACTCGGTACCTTTGTATGCTCCAATATCATTTTGAACCTATGCACATAAAACGCTTAAGGTGTTAGAGAGATAATTTGTTATGTCTACAGAAGTATCTTGAATTACACCTATATCCTCAAAATCCACTAACACTAGAGATCAGAAAAGGCAATAATTTACAGCCAAAAAATGTATATTCATTTCCAGGTATTGACAAAGCTAACTGAAGTCTCAAGTCAAGGGGAAAGCAAGTGGTCCTCTTCTGGCTATGACATGTTAGCTTTGTATTAGATGCAAGTATAGAAGTAAGTACAATACTTTGTTTCTTTTGAAGGGTCCCAAATCTTTATACCATTAGAAGAATTTTAAAAATTTCACAGGGACCTCTATTCTCTCTTTATTAATTCCATCTAGGCTGAATAAGTACCAAACTTACTGAAGGAGACAAAAAGGAATGTATTCGTTATGCCATTCCTGGCCTTCAAACAAAGCCAAGAAGAAGCATCTATTCCCCCCTTTTATAAGAATCACTCAAAATGTTTTCAGAAGACAAAAAAAGATAAATACTAAGATAACAAGAAGAATGTGCATGAGGAAATCCAGTGACTGTACATCAATGATGAAATAGGTGCAGCCACGTACTGTGTGTTACAGTGTGATGCTCCAGAAAGAAAGCAAGTGTTCTCTCCATGAAAAAACTCCATCACTAACTTAAAGAATCTCTAGTCTGTATTAAAAAAGCTAAATCTCACATGCAAGTACAAGCGCGTGGTTGTGTCTAGGAAGATACAGGAAAAAATAAACAATCCAATCACCACATTTCTCTAAGGCTGTCCTTAAATACAGGGTCCAGAAAAGGAAACGATGATTACACCAAGACTGTTTGAGGCAATATTATATAAAGAAAATAGCACAAGAAAAATTTAAATCGAGTCTATGCTCTCCAAATAACTAAGATCTTTTTGTATATCAGACTAGAGATCAAAATGAAAGGACATTCATATCCAAGGAATCGCACCCTCGCCTAACTATTAGTACATGGCTTGGCTGTGACCAAATTAAACAAAAATAGGGGAATCTAAAAGGGAAGAATATTTGTTAAATGTTACCCAAACTTGACCTTCCAAAAATCCCAAGATGAAGCATACATTCACCATCTCACTACCTTCCTTTCTGCGTACGTATCTAATGCTAAGTTACATTCCAGTCAACAGAATCTTCCTTGGTAAGAAAAAGGCTTTGAAGGTTTCAAAACATCGTCTATAGTGGGTTCCTCCAATAAACATCAGAAAAAAAAATCCACCATTCATTCTGGGAATAAGGTTCCTAAACTTTGCCAAATAACAAATATAAGTTCACAGGGAAAGGAAGACAGAGGTGGATCTATTCTTGTACCTATTGTAAGGTGTCAAGTTTGTCAAGATTCATAGTGCATAAGAATCTTAAGTGGGTAGTGCAGCTGTTGGAGAATGGAAAGGGAAGTTGCATGGGAGGGGACCCACAGATGTGTGAGATTGGAAGAGCAAGATCTCTTTTCGAGTCGCTATGAAGATTGGATTGGATCCAATGTTTTGTTGGCCCTGTCCGATATTCTTTGCCTCACTTGTAACCCCACCTCTCATTTACTTATAAGACATCCCTGAGCACAACTTTAGAATGTAAGAGTTGATCAAAGAAAACAAGAAATAGATAAGGGCTGTAGTAGACAACTTCTGTTTACCGAAGTATCAGGAATGCAGAATTACAATGTGCAGAATCATAATTCTCATACAAGGGTGATAGCAGATTGAAACAGGAGCCTTTTATGATTTCAGGTACATATATTATTTGTTCACAAACACATAGATCTTATTTTTTTGCTCTTAATATGAAAGCTAATTTGTTGCGAATCATATGATGAAGAAAACAACATGTATCATCACCACCACCAAGGAAAAAACCTTCACCCCTCCTCAAGAATGTTCACTCCGCCTGAAAGGCACTTGTTCCATCAAGGTGCAAATGGCACCGGAGATTCAGGACTTGTACTTTCCACTGATGCCAAGCCAAGACTGAAATGGACTCCGGACCTTCACGAGCAGTTCATAGAGGCAGTTAATCAACTTGGTGGAGCAGACAGTAAGTGCATACATGTCTAGCACATGATGTCCCAATAAAGTGCTACTGTATTCAGTTATTCAATACGATTTCTTCTGTTGCAGAAGCTACTCCAAAATCAGTCTTGAAACTCATGGGAATTCAAGGACTAACCTTGTACCACTTAAAGAGTCACCTTCAGGTAAATTGTTCATTGCCAGATTAAACTAGACTTCTGCACAAGAGAAAATAGACTTTCCAGTTTGATCACCTTCAATATTAACCAATTCTATGAGCAACTTAAAGTTTCAATTAAACTCTTCAGAAAGTTACTAAAAATAAAGCAGTAGTTAACTATGAAACCTTTTTTCTTAGTGACAGGAAAAGAAGTACTTTGTGCATATGCAGATATGCATGTATTCTTTCACTCAGCGTGCATGTGTGTCTCATTTATAAACATATAGATAAAACAAGTTCTCAACGTTCTATATTCTCTGTTGTCAGAAATACAGACTCAGTAAAAACCTCCAAGGACAAGCTAATACTGGGATCAACAAAGCTGGGAACAAATCCGGTAACTACCAAAAAACTGTTAAAAGATTATAGCTATTAATGAGAAAAGTGTATATAAAATTAATGAGTTGATTATAGTTGCAGAAATAGGAGAAAGGATACCTGAAGCAAATGGAAATCAAAATAGTCATCCAAGCATGGCCAACCAAACAAACAAGTATGAAAAGCCTTGTTTTTTCTTTTTTAACTCGTATATTTAAAGGCGATTTAACTGATAATGTTGTAACTGTGCTGCCTTATATTCAGAAATTTACCTTTAAGTGAAGCAATACAAATGCAAATTGAAACGCAAAGAAGGCTACATGAGCAGCTCGAGGTAACAAAAGAAATAACTAACTTTTTCCATGCATGAAGCAATCGCAAGTACCTTTAACTTAATGGATAAGGAATATTATGTATGCAACAAAAATCAAGTGCTAATCCTTTGTAACACTTTGAATTCTGAAATAAATTGTTGCTTCTGGAAGTATTATTGGAGTTTGGAGTATTGTAATGGTTAGAGAATCACATGTTTGGTGAAAAGATGCATCACAACCATATTATTCCTTGAGGCAAATATTTTTACTCATTTTGGCTTATGATTAAAAGTTTGACCTCGTCCAGACGTGAAACTTTTTAACAGTTGTTGAAATTTCTTCATATTTCCAACAATTAAAGTTTGAATAAGCAAAATGATGATAGGCAATGAAATCATTCTAAGTTTTTCAAGCTGCCATTATAACAAGGTTTGCTTTCCATGCATAGGTACAACGCCATTTACAGCTCCGGATTGAGGCTCAAGGTAAATATTTACAGTCTGTACTTGAAAAAGCACAGGAAACTCTTGGAAGACAGAACTTGGGAACAATTGCTCTAGAGGCTGCCAAGGTTGAGTTATCTGATTTGGTGTCCAAAGTATCCACACAATGCCTGAATTCTGCATTTTCAGGGACGCAAGAATTGTCGGATTTGTGCCTTGAGCAAACAAAATTGAAGCCAAACGATGGTCCAATCGATAGATGCTTAACCTTCAATGAAGGTTCTATGAGGGACCAAGAAATGTATATTAATCAAATGGGATTAAAATCTTTGAATTTTAGAGCACCGACCAAGTCGAGGGAGGATGGCAATGAATCCAAGCTGCCGGAGACTGAACTCACATGGTGCGAAGACCTGACAGAGAGCAGAAAGTTTCTTTCCGCTATGGATGACAATATTGGAAAACCATTTTCTACAGGAAAAAACTCCAGCAATTTATCAATGAGCATTGGACTTCAGGGAGGAAAATGGAATAGCAGCAGCAACTATTCAGAGGAAAGATATAAAGGAACAGGTACGGAGGTTATATTTTTTGACCAGGATACTCATAGAAATGATTCAATTAAGCTAGAGAAGCAGAAGACATCGCCGAAGTTTCAACTGCCATACTTTTCAGCCAAACTGGACCTAAACGAGGATGAAAACGATGCTTCTTCAAGTTGCAAGCAATTAGATTTAAATGGATTCAGCTGGAGCTGATAAAAAACACAGTTAGAGCGACAACTTGTTTTCTGATTTTCATGGGGAAAGAAAGTTTGACTTAGTAACAGAAACCTGGCGCTCCCTTTGTTTCATATAATCGAAGACATTTTTAGTGAAATGATAATGCCATGGAGTAGATTTCTTCATAGAACGCATGATCTAAAACAAGCATAAACCAATACTTTCCCAGCACACATGCGTAGACACCAGATGGACATTCTATGTTCTTTAATTCCAAAACATCAACAGATGCATTAGTTGAATTCTACATTCATAATTTGTTTATAAGAATCCAATCTAGCACTTGAAACAGATCCTAAGGTCAGCTAGATAAAGGTACAAGATACAAATTGATGATAGGAGAACTATTCCAACTCCATCGACAGCCGCCCTAGATCATTTTGGTACCTGCTATCTCCCTCATTGCCACTCCAACGCCGAGTCAGAGATATATAAGAGAAAAATAGTATATGAACTATAAAATGTAAAAAGGCTGGGAATGTAGTGTGTGTAATGTCCATACTTGGGGCACCATATGCTCCATTATCGGTAACGTGCATCAAGGTTGATTTGTTCGGATAGGTGTCCTTATCCGTTATTACGAACGCAGAGAGAATATAGGAAGTGGTGTCTCTTGAGTCTTGACACCATGACCATTATGACACCTGTACAAGTGAGTTGACTAAGTGTTGGAGTATAGAGGCCAAAATTGACAGCATGGAAATGCAACAAAAGGCGGCAATCAAAGAAGCTAAAGAAGAAGTTAGTTAGCTCAAAGTCAGTTTAAAATTAGTTATTCAATTCTGTTAGAGTTCCTCTGTGTATATATATATCTGTATTGTATTTATCCCAAACACTCTCGATCAATTCATTTAATAAAGAACAGATAATTTCTCTCATTTGTTTTTCTTCAATTCACTATTCAAAACTTCACATGGTATCAGAGACATACTGAGATCCATCCGCACGCCATCTCTTTTGCTGGAATTGATCGTCTCCTCTCAATCACCAATTCAATTCTCTGAATATGAGTTCTCATATCACCTCTATGAATCCGCCTGCACCTGCAAACTTTTATTGTATTTATCCCAAACACTCTCGATCAATTCATTTAATAAAGAACAGATAATTTCTCTCATTTGTTTTTCTTCAATTCACTATTCAAAACTTCACACTAAGCTCAATGTGCTAATTGACTCGACTGGCTTTGAGTGATATTGCACCTGTCCTTCAGGTCATTCACTGCGACTTCGCTCATGACTTTGGCCTTTGCTTTTAGATTGATGGTCGACCAACTCGCCTAGACTATAATCTGGCATCATGGTGGAGATCGGTGATGTTCTTTGGTCGACCTCGATCAAGGAACCAAGGTTGATTTGGACATTTGTGAGCTGTTTAGCTCACGACCTGATGTCCATAGTCAAATAGGATGCATACTTTTCCACAACCAGACTTGACCTATAAACTTCTTGCACTCACCGTGGGCCTTTAAGTGCCCTGGGGGTATCACTGTTGAAGAAGAAGTAAAAAACATGTACATATTTAAATAGAGAACAAGTTCATTAGGCAGTGCAAATTTTCGTGATAAATATGAGAGTGGTGCACAATTAGCAAGCCTAAGCATTAAGTTCCAGTTTAAGGTGTAGAGATGTATTCAAAAGAAGAAATCAGAATTACGGTTAAACATAAATCAATCAAATATCAGAACACTCACTTTTTCAGATTCATATAACTTAGCAGCATTTCCGAAATTTGTGATTCTTTCTCAATCTGCATTTGATCAAGCTTTAGCAATCCAACAAAGCGCATTCCAATCAAATGTCTGAAAAAAATCCATTGATCAATCAGAATAGCCAATAGGGTAAGCACTAGTCCAGTTGATTCGTCGGCGATTAACTCAAAGAAAAGTAAAAATTCATTGCCCAAATGCTTTTAGACAGAAATAATCAATTACCCGCGGAATTTTCTACTGTAAACACTGCTACAATCGCACTCTGTCGCTGTAGTACGCGAAATACGTGTATGAACAATATTTGGTTACTAGTCAGGTTCTGTTCATCAGCGGCAGTAATTCAGCCACTGTTTGCCTGAGAATATCAATTACTTCGATGAAAAAAAAATTAGAAGGAAAATGATGGTCCCTACTTTTTAAATTTTTTTTGATGAATTCATCCATGTATAAATTATCTATAATATATAACAAAAAATCATTTTTTTTGAACGATTATTTACTACAATTTAATTATTTCAACAATATCTAATTATCGTCTTTCAATATATATTAAATTTACAAACGGTAATAAATAGTTATTAAATTTTAATTAATTAATATTCATGGTTATTTAATTAATATTAATTAAGGAGGGTGTCCTTAATTAAGATTGTAATGGATTTTAAAAATCCTTATAAATTTAGGTGTTCTCAATTGAGATTTTAATGAATTTTAATGAAATCCTTTAAAATTTAGGTATCCTCAATTTATAAAAAAAATTATTAATATAATGATTTTAAAATTTCACCATATTTGATGAGATTCTTATGGAATTGTTGGAAATATATTCAAATCTACGAAATTTATTAGAATTTATAATATTTTAAAATAATATAATTTTAATTTGACAAATGTGGTGATAAATCAAATTTTTAATATTAAAAATAATATTTTAAAATTAACTTATATACCCACTCCAAACCTTAATTACTTTTTTTTTTTTTCTCTTTTTATCTTCTTCCTTCTCGCTCTCCCTCCTCATTATGACATTATCTCTCTTTATCACACACGGTTTTCCTCTGCGAAGGTGGCAACAGGCGTACCACCGGGTGGTCGATGCTGCCTTGGTCATGCAAAGTCGCTGTGCGAGGGCGATTCTCGCGGCAGTGTTGCTTCGCGGAGTGCTATCGCGCGGTACTTCACGTGTGTTGCACCACTGCTCAACGCAGTGCTCCTTTGCTGCGTAGAGATGTAGTTGCAACAATGATGAATGACAACTCTATGCGAACTGGGAAAATATGAAGTTTTTGGATGCTGGAGTTTTTTGGATGGTTTTTGTTGGTGGTGGTGGTGCTGGTGCCGAGAAATAGGTTGTAACTATAAAATAGAACTTTGTTCATGATAAATTATGATTAGACAACAATAAGTCATAGTCATATAACAACTAATCACAATGAACGCATTTCAAGTCTTAAATATTCGCAGTGAAAACAAAACTGGTCATGAATAATCAAACATAACACAAACTTAGGTCACGATGAACGCATTTCATGTCACAAACATTCAAAGTGGAAATAGAACTTGTTACATACATTCACAAATAACATAAACTTGATTACAAAGAAGCACAATTAGCACATAAATCAGGTGATAAATGGAGATGGCCATAGGCGGTGCGCCATCTCAGGTATGACGGCGCACCGTTGGCCGACGTTGCCTCATTCATGCAGAACTGCTTCACGAGACGATTCGTGAAGCGTTATTGCTTTGCCTGGAGCAGCGGCGCGCGACGGTGTTACTTCTTGGAAGCAGTGGCTCTGCTCCTTTGGTGCAGCAGAGTCGGGCGCTGCAGAGCCGCTGTATGAAACCAGGATAGAGGAGATGGGCGTGTGGTTGCAGCTTAGATGCTGGTGAGGAGTCGACAGTGGCTACCGGCGATGAAAGTGGTTGCCGGCCCGGCAGGATGGAGTCAGGCAGTCGGCAAGATGAATAAAATGGTGAAGCTTATTTCAATTATAGTTATGTTATGTATTTTTCTCTTCATCCCTGGTGACCTCAAATAACTTTTACGTTCCAACTCTGGATTGGTTATAATTTGGCTAAAAGCTATTCATCACTTGCTTCTACTGGGCAGAAACAGGCCCAAGATGTTTCATGAGAGATGACATCAAAAAAAAGTTAACAAGAGAAAATATCCAATATCTATGTGTAGACGGTAATGGATCTACGTTGATTGTGAATAAAAATATATTCTAACTTTATTGAACTTTTGATTGACCTCTTTAGTGTTAAAACATATTAGAGTCAATAAAAAAAACATATGGTAAAATGGGATGTGGAATTCAGCGGTTGGTAAGGGAATTGTGCCAATGGCGAAGAATCTGGTTTCTACCTCGAACCAGACTAGGACGAACACAAGAAATAAGGTTATTTTGATCCCACCTTGCATCTAGAAAATTTCTGGTTGACAGTTGTACGGATAGTGTCGTCATGTCCCGTTGTCATCCCAAACTTCAACTTGAGTTTAAATTTTGAATATTAATCTCAATTTTCACCATAATAAGGCTCGATTCAGTTTCTTTTCAACTAATTTGCCGTATTCTCAACCAACCAAGATTTTAGAAATCCATTCAAGTCCTATAGGAACAACCGCTTCGGTCAAATATAATTTAAGAAATTCACCTAAAGTTTAGAGCAATAATCGAACCATTCAAAAGATTCACTTCTATTCGAGAGCCAAAACAAAATTCATGATATCACCTATATGTTATTCTAATTATCTATAAGTGAGATTGTTGGGTTTATGGACACCACATATCTCCACACTGGTATGATATTGTCCACTTTGGGCATAAGCCCTCATGGATTTGCTTTTGGGCTTTACTCCAAAAGGCCTCATACCAATGGAGATATTGTCCTACACTTATAAACCCATCATATTTTTCATGTCTAGCCGATGTGGGACTTCTTTTACTCCCAACAGAGATGCGCAAATCTCCTCTACTCATGATTTTTGCACATTTAACAAAGACTTCATAACAGTACTTTAGAATTTTATCGGTCAATGAATATATGAACGCGCACCCAAAGGCAGGAGGGGAAATCAAAATTCTATAAGGTGGTGGCCACCCAATATTATGGCGACAAGCGTCTTGATCCTTTGCGCCATTTCGGCCGATAGTGGACCAAGAGGAAAAACAATGTTACACCAACCTAGATGCAAATATAGTGCTCTTTTTTTTAGTGTTGGTGGTAAAAGTAGATAGTGACCTTTGGGGGATTTAATGAGAAGGGAGTCTTTGTCCCAACTCAAAATCTGCCTTGCATATTGCTTTTTAGAGTTTTTTTATGCCTTGCTTACTTGCTTTCACTCGAGAGTTGATCATAAAATAGAATTAGCACATCTTCTAGAGTAGAATAAAAAAATTTCATCATTGACGTGTTGAGAGAACCTTAATTCACGTTAGCAGTGGAAAACTTTTATCCTACTCGTTGGGACATGAGATCAATTTCAATAGAATTGGTCTCCGTTTGGTTTGGATTAAAAATTATACCAAGTTTAAATCAAAATTAGTTTTACTTATTTTATAGGACTCATAATTTTGTAACTGTACATTGCATAAACTTTTATCAAAATTTAGTAAAAATTTAATTTTAATTTAAATCAGACGGGCTTATTATCAGAGATACACTTTAGTGTTTGGTGATGATGAAAATTAGATATTTAGCGAATTGTGATAGAAGTTTTGAAATGTGTGGTTGAAAAGATGTGAGACCCATTAAAATTGTGGTTAATATTAATTGTTTGACTTTGACTTTAACTTTGACTTTGACTTTGACTTATATTACAATCAAATTTTAATTCGGGAAGCATTAAAATTATATAAAATGTAAATAATGGAGTTTTATAATTAATTAACTTTCTTCTCCATTGGCTTTTCCTCGTAATAAAATACCTTCCCTTGTATCAGACATGCGTGTTGATAACATCACACAGCATTAAGCAACCAATTTGTGCAACCACAATTAAAATGCCCTGATACAGCAAGTGGGGTAGAGTCTCTTTCATTTTATTTTTTTGGTCAAAAAAGTTCAGCCTTTGTTAAATCACACTTGCTTGGTTGCCTTGTACAACGCGGTTGATTACAACAAATACCTAGCTAATGAAAAGTTTTCAGTTTTCACCACGAATGCGTTTCCTTTTTGACTTTTATTTTTAAAATTTATTTTTAACCACACGTTTTATAAGACCCACAACTTTTATCAATCGCATATTTTTTTTAACTTTTATTAAAATTTATTAAAAATCTGACATTTAGCTAAATCAAACAGGCTCAAAGGCTCTCAAGAGAGTTAGGCCCTGTTTGAACCACATTTTTCTTCTCTAAAAATAAAAAATATGACCGTTATCAATCACATCAAACCATCAATTTTGAATTTCTATCTCTTATGTGGGGCCTAATAACGACTATATTTTTCATTCTCATTCTAGAAAAGGGTGGCTCAAACTTGGCTTTAACCCTATAATAAAGAGTAAAATTACAATTTGGAGCGTTTTACTTTAATTTTTTTCTATAAATGACTTGTATTGGATAGATCGAATGAATTTGATAAACCGTCTCGTAATAAAATCAATTTATAATCATCCCTAACAAATATTAGGAGCGTATGTCCTACAACGTTTTAAAAAAAATAAAAAATAAAAAATAAAAAATCCTAACAAAGTAACTCTAATTTCAATATAACCCTTGTTTGATTCCCATTTTTGCAAATTTCTTCTTCTTTTTTTTTTTCCTTTCAAATCACATTTTCAATCACGCATTCTCACAATAAAATATTTTACACGGAAACTCAAACTATTTTCTTACTTTTTAATCACACATCCTTCAAAAAATAACTATTTCAAAATCTATTAACACCAAATAATGGGGCTCAAACAAGTGCACAATACGTACACAAGAATTTTATAGCACAAAGTAAAATTTTGTTTTGAAATCAAAATTAGGCTCGAAATCTTTAATGGAAATACTGAAAACAGTACTTCATATTTACATCTTCATAGACACCTACCCCATCCACACCTTGATTTCACATTGATCAGAGGGTCCAGCAGATAATCAATGTTGCACAAGTGGAGTCAACCATGATACACAGCAATCAACCACTAACTGAAAGTGGTCTCACTGGTTCTTAACTGAAATTTCCCTCTAAATATGGAGTTTGGTAATCATCCACTTACCACAGTAATAGGGACTCCATGGATTGTTACTTTGTCCTAATATAATCACAATCACCCTAATAATATGGTGGAAACGAGTTGCACATTTTATGGGTTTTTAACGTTTCTATCTTCTTCGTGTATATTTGATACACAGTATTAGATTAGACTGTATAACAAATTGAACATAGTTTTAACTACGTTTATTTCTTATACAGTCGAGTGTCATCCAATTCAGTTTACTAAACATGTCACTAGAAAACTTGACTCAGTTAGACTACAAAAGTCCTACAAGATGCATGATGCCCGAGGTATTGAATTAACTTGTTTTAAGAGTTTTAAGTTAGAAAAAAGAAAATTTTCATTTACTTATATCTTACATTCGAAACGCCATATCACTTGTCATTGGTCTAACAAATTTTATAAATAAGATTTACGCGGGGCAACAAAACTCAAAAAACCATTGTCTTCTCTTTCCATATTAAAATGAATATACTTATTTCTTATCCTATGAAGGAATTTTCTTACTATAATTCAATTTCACTTAAAAGATTAGATTAAAATCAGATTTTTAATAGATTTTGATAAAAATTGGTGAAGTTTGTGATTGAAAAATTGTGAACCCCATAAAATATGTGATTAAAATTAATTGTTAACTTTGACTTAAAATTAAAATTGGAAACATTGGCATAATTAACTAGCACAATAAAAAGGCTAGCTATAACATGATCCCTAGGCTAGCACAGGAACAACCGAACAAAAATCAATGAGGTGGGCCCCAAAGTGCAATTGGGTTTTTCTTGTAATATTCAAAGATCTTGAGGGCTTTCTTTTGGCATTTTCCCTTATAAATATACTCCCACAAATCTAACTTGGCCACTTCTATTCTACATAAAAAGCTCTCTCCATTAAACCAAATTTCAGAGCCATGGGAAATTGCTTAGCTCTGCCGGCGAAGGTTATCAAAGTTATAAAAACAGATGGGAAGATCCTTGAATACAAGGCTCCATTAGAAGTTCATCAAGTGTTATCAGAATTTTCTCACCATGCAATATCAGATAAACTTCCAGCAGTACAGTATATGAATCCAAATACTAAACTGATAGGAGGTCAGTTGTATTACCTTCTGCCTCTACCAGTGGCTCCTCCACAGCGGACAAAGAAGAAAAATAAGACGGTTCGATTTTCAGATTCAGTCGAAGAAGCTCGAGAATCAACGGGAGTCGTGAGGATTAAGCTTGTCATCAGCAAGCAAGACCTTCAGGCAATGTTAGGAAAAGGAGGTGTCTCAGTTGATGATATGGTATTGGAACAAAGCACAAAGAAGGTCGATGCCATTAACAGAGCCGATTACACGAATTGCAAAAGATGGATGCCCGTGCTGGATAGTGTGCCTGAAGTTTTCTAACTTATGGGAAAGCAAAAAGGAAAATGTAGAACAGATGAGAGTAGAAGTTAGATTGAAAGATGTACTTCAAATACAAAATTTAGCTAGGCTCTGAGAGGTAACAGAAGATACTTCTCTTGTTTATAATTTAAGAAAGTTATGATCCATCTGCACTAAACTTGTTTTTAGAAATCGCACATCCTCCTTTACCTTTGTTCTATCCGCAATACTGAAACGAAGTGTAACATGGAACAATCTAAATAATGACATTCATAATTTTCTTATGATCAAACATGAAGATTGTGACCTAGATATTTTAGAAAAGGCAGATATATTCTTTCCATTCAGCTTAATTTAAAAGGGAAAACTTGAAAGAACAACTTAAAAAATGAAAACATATATATATATATATATATATATATATATATATATATAATAGAGAGCCTAGTCTTATCTAACAAAAAGAAGCTCCTCCATTAAACTTGTAGTCATTAATTCAATTTCAAGGATTTATGGTCTATATATCGATTTTTTGATGAGTAGTGCAAGATTAAAGATGATAGACGCGCACACACATATATACGAGTTTTTCATGAACAATATCATTAGTGATTATTAACGCACACGTGTCAATGATTATCGTCAACAATTTTTGCCAACGATTCTTTGGTGACTTGGCAATCGCCAATAGTGTTTTTATGTTAAATTATTATAAACGATCAAATTTACAAATAGTTCATAAATGAGGGGTCAAAGTGAAATTATCCAGACTACAGGGGCTTTACTGGTGTTTTTCTACACCTAATGACACGTGATACTTTCTCCCTGACGTTCCTCTAGTAAAACTGGCTGGCACGAGTCCACGACATTCTCCCAACATCAGTGGCGTCGGCGCGTGTCTCAAACGAGTTTATAATCAACCGTAATCTATTAAAACTTTCCGAGCGATGAACTCCGCCGATGAGAATTTCGAGCTGAGAGAAATTCAACGACTCGAAGGCCACACCGATAGGGTTTGGAGCGTAGCATGGAAACCGGCAACTGGAGGCAACGGCGTTCCTGCAGTACTAGCTTCTTGTAGCGGAGACAAAACCGTCTGTATTTGGGAACAAAGTCCCGCCACAGGCTCTTTCCAGCAAAAGGTTTCATTTTTCTCTTCTATATTTATTTCAAGCTACTGTTTACCTCCCGATGTTGAGAAGTGTCCACACGAGAATACAAGATTATGCAGTCATAACATAAATTGCAAATTTAAGTGGTAACTATTTCAATTGACTGGATTTTGATTTTTCCAACTATTTGTAATGGTTAGCCTTCAATTAACCACCAAAATTTAACTAATACCAGCTAAAATCGACAATATATAGGGCAAATTGATAGTATTTATATTAATTTTACGATAAAACAAAAAAAATAGGGCAAATGGGAAAAAAAGAGAGAAATGGAGGACAGTTTGCCATCCAAAATAGAACACAGAATTTGCAATAATGAAAGAGGCAATGGAAATCACAGTGACCGTTCTACTTTCTTATTACAACTTAAAACGTAACTGTATTAATTTGACATTAGCTGTAAATTCTCTTTCTATGACATCCCTCCCCTTATTTAAACCTGGTCTCCAAGGTTTAATAGTTAGACATGTCTCCTAAATGAACTCTGCATCTTCTTCTGGATTCTTTTCTTCAATCATAGTATAAAAGGGTGCTACAATGCCATAATTCTTCCTAAACTACTGCTCTAGCTTATCTTCAGAGATCTTTTCTGAGGCTCATAAAACTGAGAATGTGTAAGCAATAAAGTTAAGTAGACAAGAAAATACCCCATACAGGAAGCCCATACTTTTGATATGGGATTCAAGTTTCATACTTTGCAATAGTACTATGACATAATGCTACTTTGCAGGCAGTCTTGGAGGAGACACACACTAGGACTGTTAGATCGTGCATGTGGTCGCCATCTGGAAAATTGTTGGCGACAGCAAGTTTTGATGCCACCACTGCTATCTGGGAAGATGTTGGGGGTGATTTTGAATGCATTTCCAATTTAGAGGTATTATTTATGATTTTCTATCTTAATATCATCTCCTTATTTTAAATGTGGCCAAGCTATCCAATCTGTAATATTTATATCTTTGTTTTCTGACATCTTTTATTTATTCGATTACACATGGTTCTGATTGTCCTAATATGATAAAAAACGTTATTTGCATCAGGGTCATGAAAATGAAGTTAAAAGTGTTTCTTGGAATGCATCTGGCTCACTTCTTGCAACTTGTGGACGAGACAAGTCAGTGTGGATATGGGAATTATTACCCCATAATGAATTTGATTGCGTTTCAGTGTTGCAGGGACACACTCAAGATGTTAAAATGGTCCAATGGCATCCCTCTATGGATATTTTGTTTTCTTGTAGTTATGACAACACAATCAAGGTATTAATAGAAAAAGGAAAAAGGAATATTTTAACTGCATTTAAGATATTCAAGTTTGTTAGTCTACCTGCCATATTTATCAATATACCTTCTGTTTAGTTCAACATATAGGGTATTGCTAAATAAGACACATCTAACTCCTGTAGGTCTGGGCAGAGGACGGGGACAGTGATGATTGGCATTGTGTTCAAACTTTAGGCGAATCCAACAGGTACTTGTTGATATTTCATGTTTGCGTGTCCTGTGCTTCACTAGCCTATAATTTTTTTACATTGCTTTTCAATGTATGATTGTGCATCAATAAGTGATGGAGATTGTCCGTAATTTTCAAAGTCTCATATAAATGGTTTCCTGCATTTTCAGTGGACACACATCTACTGTCTGGGCTTTATCTTTTAATGCCAATGGAGACAAAATGGTTTCCTGTAGGTATGCAGGGCACTCCTTTATGCTTACTCGTTCCCATTTAATATATAAATGATAACTTTAAGGCAGCGTCTTATAAGTCTGTTTCAATCATGACAAAGAATGGTAGTTGTGAAAACACCTTTAATGCAGTTATATTGATTTTGCAGTGATGATCTTACCGTTAAGGTATGGGGCTCTGACATTATGAGCATGCATTCGGGAGATGGAAATGTAACTTGGTGAGCTGCATATCAGCCTATGTGTCTGATTCTCCATCTTTGCATGTTTTGAGATGTATTTTTTTTTTCTTTCAAAGATTTACCTTTTAGTAGCTAGATTCTTGATAACAAAAAGATTTTTAAACTTACTTCGGAGTCTTGAATGATGAAATGCTTATTATCTCTCTATTTTATCCACTTGTATGAAAGGATTGCATGCTTTATTGTTTAACACTTTTCAAATGACTAACAATCCAAGAAAGTCGGTAGATCAAATTAATGTGGTTTGAGGTCCTTGTATAATGTTTGATTTCATCTGACATTTGAAATAGATAACTTTGGATTGAATATAACATCAGCAATCTCAAGTTTATCGGAATAAGGCTTAGCATCTTGCTAGAATTGCTTTTGTTAGTTGTAGATATGCTTTCACAATGTTGCTTCCTTGTTGGGTTGTTTGCTGCATCCAAATTAAATTAGTTGATATTACAACTCAAGCCAAAATGTATCAAGAATTATTAAAAGTTGCATTGCAGTATTTTTCTTTAGCTATTTTGTTGCCTTGAATCCTTTTTTTAAGTCCTTATTTATGTGTTATTATATGCTCAATATGTCAGTGCCATGTCATGGCGTCATGCACACAGATCAACACCCATCATGTCCCGAATCTCTTCTCCTTCACCCCTCCCTTAAGGAAAATATAGGTGTGGCAGACAGGCAGAGAACACATGGGGTAAACTGGAAAGGAAGAACTGAACTCAATTCAATTTATAACTCAATTAATCTCATACTTTTCGCGGCTTGGCCACATGGATCCTCCCCTTCCCCCTTGTTTCAAGGTCCCCCGTTAAATTTAAACTACAGGCTCAAAACCATTTTACTTGCCTCATTTCAAGTGGCAGACTGTGTAAATTTTGCTTATTCTCTGTATTATATTTTTCTTAAAACCTAATTTGTAGTTTGTGTCCGGTATTTGATATCAAAGTAGGCAAATGTATTGGGACCAACTTTTACCTACCCTCATTTGTGAAAATTGGGCATGTCTCAGTTCTATGATGTTAAAATGAATCATGTGAGGGGTGCGATGAAGACAAGATTTAAATAAATAAATTCATTTCCACTTTAAAAGCTTAAGCTTTTAGACGAGGTAGCTCAAGTCATCAAAAACTACTAATATTTTCACTATGCAAGGGAACTATAATGTTTTGCATTATTAAACTCCTAAATGTTGGTGTTTTTCTGTTTATGTTTAGCATTCTGACCTGATCATATCACCATGTTTTTTTTTTTTTTTTTTTTTTCCCCCTGCTTTATCACAAGTTTCTCTAATGATNTTTTTTTTTTTTTTTTTCCCCCTGCTTTATCACAAGTTTCTCTAATGATAGTATATTGTTCATGGTATATCTTTGTTCTGCAAAATTAAATGCACTTTTTACAGTTCAGTACTAAATTTGATCATTAATTAAAAAAAAAAAAAAGAAAAAAAGAAAATGGAAAGAAAATAGAGGTTGTAGAGAACATATTGGTATAATGGAGGGATCTTAATCTTATATAATGTTGAGCAACTAAACTCAGTTAACCCTTATCTCTTACTTATAAAGGGTCGGCTGTATGGATCTTCCTCTTCTCCTCTGCTCCATTCGCAGCCCTTTACAAAGTTAAACCCCACTGGTTCAAAACCTTTTTCATTACCTAATTCCAATTGCTGAACCAAGTTAACTCACTACTAGATCTGGTCCCTTTAATAAAGTCTAAGATCAGTTGAGTAACTTTAAATGTGAAGGTTTAATTCCCATTGTTTTTCGGATGTTTATGAAAATTTTGTTGTCTCGTTCCAATTGAAAATCACCAATATGCAAATGGATAATACATTTTCTTTTGCTTTTGTCAGGGCACATCTTTGTACTCTCTCTGGCTATCACGATCGAACAATTTTTTCTGTCCATTGGTCAAGGTAGCAAGATGCATTCACCTTGTTGTTCACCTATTTCTTGCGTTCTGTGGTGTTAATATGTATTAATATATCTTGATGGTTTTTAATTTTCCTGGTTCATGTTTATCCCATATATAAATTATACTGAGACTCGTGCTATGCTCATTTGAATCATGTGGACATTACAGGGAAGGGATAATTGCCAGTGGAGCAGCTGATGATGCTATCCGTTTATTTGTTGAGAGTATAGATGGACTGGTATAAACCGACGTCTCTCCTTAGTGTAGTTTTGTTAATGTCTTCTTTCTTTCATGAATCTCTCATTGGTGGGCAACCAATGAATATGTAATCTTTTCCTCTAGCTTCATGCAACAATCACCAGTCCTTGATTCTGTGCAATATAGATTTGTTTGCTGTTACATAATTTGTCATCTTTCCTTGTCTCTGCACAGTTGTATCATGTGTATATCTGGGTTTGTATGTGTATATAAGTGGAGAAAGCTCCAAAAAAATTTATGGCATGTTTGGCACGGCTTTTGCTTTTACTTCTTGTAGGAGAGCTCCCTGAGAAAACTACCTTAATTAGTATTTGGAAATTACTTTCTAAAAGAGTTTTTTTCTTCCGGAAGAGCTTTTAGAAGCGACATTAGGCCTGCTTCTTCTGAAAGCTCTTTTAACTAAAATAAGCACTTTTAAAAAATTAATCAAAGATGTCCAAAAGCGGATTTTGGGCTTCTCAAAAGCCATGCCAAAGGGGTGCTTAGTTTGTTTTATATTTGCTTCATTAGTTACATATTAATTTAAAATATTCAGGGTAAGCTCCTGGAATACCTTATTGTGTTAAGTTATATATAATTTTTCTGTGCATTATTCATTATCTTCACCCAAGTGAATATTTGGATTTACTCTCTGGATTTCTGCTGTTTGTTGCCACATAATGTACTTGCTAGTCTTCGTGAAAACTTGTACTACTTTTGTCTCCCAAAGTATTCTTATTTTTTAAACTCCAGATGAGCATGCATAGAGTGAGTAAAATAGGAATCAGGAGGGCTTAAATTTTTTTTTTTTTTTTTTAATGAAAATCCTTTTTTTTTTCTCTGTATAACCCGGAATAATATATATATTATTATTTTTTTTTTTCACCTTTATTTTTTTTTGTCCTCCCTAGCTTCATTCCTGATAGGAATCCATGTCCAAATTAAACTAGAGTAGAAGCGCATACACGTAAACTAGGTGGAAGAAAAAGGTTAAGATAATCCAAGAAACTTGAGACAATAACCAGTTTCATTATGTTAGTTTTCCAGAATATCTAGAAATTTATCTTTATAATTTTTCCTGCTTTCATATTGTTATTTTTTCTTGTATTTAATTGCAGGTTGGTGAACCTTCATACAAATTGCTTTTGAAGAAAGAAAAGGCTCATGACATGGATGTAAACTCTGTGCAGTGGAGTTCCACGGTAAATATCTTGACATATATATATACATATTCCGTGCATGCGGATTTTGAATTCAGGTTGCATAACTGATTTAATAATCTTGTGGGTGGGCTGAGATATAGGGAAAGATCATACCTTGAAAATGCTCTTTATCAGGGTTATTGTTTGGACTTGCGACCCATAAATAAGCCAGAAGCTTTAAACTTCTGAACATGAAAAGTAATATGCCTATTCTTGTCAATTATTTAGTGCACTCTCTCCAAACTATAGGACAAGAAAATAAAGGTTCGTAACAGCAGTCCAGACAGCCCTGGAAGGGCTGCTATATAGTTTCCACCATCCTTTTAATATGCTATGCTGCTATGCCTCGTATAATTTTTCATCAGCACCTACATATAGTCGAATATTCAGATCGAGGCATTAGGCATTGTTGCTTGCTTCTGAATTGATTGACCTGTACAAATTAAGGGAATGCTGTAATTTACCTCGCTTTTTGAATTTGTATTGGCGTTCATTTGATGCCTGTGTAATGTATTATGCAGAATTGTGCAATGTTGATGTTTGTGTGCTTCATGTCTGATGAATTTCTTGTTATCTGATAGGAAAATTCACTTCTTGCCTCTGCAAGTGATGATGGAACAGTCAAGATATGGCAACTGACTTCATCCTCTTGAAATGAGAAGCTACTGTTATAGCTCTACTACTCAAATAATACGTCGACATTTTTGTAAATTATGCTGTGTTGTAGAAATACGTATCCTTGTAATTTTCAGCCTGTTTGGCAAAATACTAAGAGGAACTCTGTAGAATTTATGTTTACATGGAATTGTTATAAGTTGATACCCCAACAACTGGAAATTAAATGAACAATTTCTCACTAAGATATTGAGTTTGGATATAATCACACACTTCATTCTACTTCATTATCTATGGATGTATCTTTACAAATAATGCAATAAAAACTTTGCATTGTGTTACAATTCGTTAAGTTCATCCTAACTCGATTTTCTTTTGTCTTGTTCAATCATGTCTATTCATCGTACCTTCCCTGTCCAACTCTGGAAAAAATGAAGGGAAAGAAGTAGAGAAAATAAGAAGAGAGAAGCATTAATCAATATCTATTATATGGATTTCACTTGGTGTCACTTTTCTGGTCAAGCAGCAAAAGGAAATAGCAAAAAATAAAATAAAATTGTGATTTTCCTTTGCCTGTCATGCAACAATCTGTATTAAATTGTTAATTATTCTCGTCACAATTGTTATTTTAATGATATTAACATGGAGATATGCAAGTTATGGTCAAAACACATCAAAAGGAAGAAAAGACTCGAGAACTTGAAAAATAATTTGCTTAACTCCCTATTCTCAATCTGCTGGAATTTGCTGTTCTTCCTTCTTTAACCAAAGAAGCTCGAGCGGACATGATACTGTTATTCATCAGTGAGGCATCAAACGCAGTGCAATCAGTCCAATCCTTGAGCAAACCTTCCTGTCCCCATATATCCGGGATCCGAACCTGACCGGCAACCTCGACCCGATGTCTCTTTAGTCTCTCACGTCCACTGTCTTCTACCACAGGCTCAGTACATGTATCCTTCAACTTCATTTGCATGCTTAGTGAAGAATCTTGGGGTGTTGTTTCTGTTTCATTGGATTGGTTTTCTTCTTCAGATTTGCTCTTTGTTTCTTCAACAGAAAATGGCTTCTCTGGGCTATGAACTTCCTCTGTTTCTGATGCAAATGGTGGGATAATATTTTCTGGTTCAGACTCATTGGAGTTCTGAGGAGTACTCGTTTTCATGGATTCTTCTTGCATGAATGAAGAAACACACACTCTATTAATTCCCAATAGTTTTCTCTGGTGGTTGAAGATAATATTGTGTGGGAAGGAAGCGAAGTAAATGAATGGAATGTTAGTTTACACGTATCAACAAAAAAGTGTATTGTTTTGTATGGTAAGCGACAAGTGTGCGTGTCGTTTCTTGATAATATGATTCCAAATTGTGTGGTATTACTCTTGAGGCATTGACCTTAAGGGGTTTATGGAGAGAGAGAGAGAAAGAGAGGGCCCTCAAGGGGTTTATGGAGGAGATGATTCATTTGAAGAATTTTTGGAGAGGATATTGTGAGGTTAATGTTCATTATGGGCCAATTAGGACGGAGAAATTGATGTAGGGAGGGTATGTTTGGGGTTTTACATTCACCTGGTTTCTATCATTCAATGAGATTTGAGACTTCTTGATGTGGGGTTGGGGGTGGGGTCAAGGAGATATTTTATTGGTTCAAAATAACGTCGAGTTACATTTACATTCATGGAAAAATTGATATGACAATTTATTTGATATACTTTCGGTGATTACTAATACTACACCACCATTATATTTTTATGTTAAATGAGCAGAGATGGCGTTACTTGCGAGAAATAATACCTTTTCATCCCACATGGACATGTCTCCTACCAAGGCCATATTTGCAAGTCGAATCAAGTCATATCTTCGTAAAGTTCCAAGCTCTAATCATGTCCGCTAACTTTCGATAAGATGGTTATGTTTCAAATTTGGCTGCTTTCTTCTATGTTATTCCCCCGGAAAAATCCCATCACATGCAAAATAGAATCGTATTTTTTTACTAAAACAACGATATGTAGATAACAAATTCGAACTCAGGTTATATCTATATTCAAACAATTCTTCTTGTCTAGAATATTAAGTCCCTGTTTGGATCACATTAAAATTTTCATTTTCATTTTCATTCTTCTATTCATTTTCAACCACATATTTTTCAATAAAATAATATTTTTCATCACATCAATAATTTATCCTTCTTTTTCAACCACATATTCTCCATCAATTTACTATTCCAAAATAATGTGGTTCAAACACACCCTTAGTTGTTAGAGGTATCACGTTGACTTGTTTAAATGTAGCTCATGTTTGGTACACATTCTTTTAACCACACATTTTTCAATAAAATAATATTTTTCATTACATCAATAAACATTCCTTACTTTTTAACCACATATTTCACATCATGTTAATATTTAAAATACATTATTTCCTCAATAATATCTACCAAACACACCCTTAATCCTCTTTTATGTCATCGTGCTTTGAGTTGAGATAAAATAGAAATTCACTTGTGTACACACACAAGTTTAGACTTCATTCCATATACACAAGTAATTTTATACACATGCTCATGGAGAGGGATAAGAATGACTTAGGAATTGATGACAGCATGTTGTTGAACAAAAGAAGAAATAATTTTGTGTTCTATTTGTAATACAAGCGTCCGGCATCTTTGACAAAAAGGCAACGTTTAGGTTCTAGGTTGAACGTTCAGTGTGAGATGGAAAACTTGAAAGGCTATCTTCATGACTTCACAGCTACGTGTTCGACTATTCACTTTGCACAATAACTAGCCAAGCATGACGATCGTGTTCA
>CAIGRS010315259.1:0-10597 GCA_903798395.1 Fraxinus floribunda | reverse complement strand
AATTATTATATTAATAATTTTTTTAATAAATCCATTAGTTATTGAGGATGCCTAAATTTTAGTAAAAGATTTTATTAAATTTCATTAAAATCTCAATTGTGAATATCTAAATTTTAACGAATTTCATTAAAATCTCAATTGAAAACACCTAAATTCATAAGGATTTTTAAAATACTAAAAAAAAATTAATGATAGATGTAATTATCGAGTTGTAATTCTTTCTATCGTAACGAGGAAATGGATTTGGCATGATGTAATTATCGAATTGTAATTCTTTCATTCTCATTGGTAAATGAACACAACAAAACATTTTTTATTAAGAAACATGTCTATATATTTGAGATAGGTAAAAAAGGAAACTCAATCTATATAATTGAGACGGATAGTCTTTGTTTCATTATTATGAATTGACAAAAAGGCTAAAGCTTTTGTTTGCTTTAAAAAAGAAAGCAAATTCGTACGGTACGTTTTCTTTTCTTATGCTTTTTTCATATTGTCACTTCAATCCAAGAATCCAAGATCAGGCTTAAGCCTCAAGGTTTACCAAATAATTAATAAACTAAAAAAGAGGCTTGCTTCTAATTTCTTGTCTCTCCATATGTTCATATCCTCTTGTCAAGAAGTACCATGTTTGGATGAGTTTGATTATACAGAAAAAAGCAGGTTTTAAAATGTTGAATTTATTTCGTTGATGAAAATTAAAAAAAAAATGATTAATTTACTTATTTTAACAATAAGATAGAATTATTTTTTATTTAATTTTTTTTTTTCAAATACGTTTGAAAGAAAAAAAAAATTTGTTTTTAAGCTTTGGTAAACATACGGTTTGTAGAAAACAAATGTGATTAAATTGAGAGTACATCTATTTTGAATAAGTCTCGCTATTCGATTGGCTATCCTTCTAATCAAAGTTTGACATATCACTGTAATTTAAGGTATCTAAATTTTAGTCGGATATAAAACGTGTCGATGTTATACTCAACTTTTTAATAACTAATTTTAAATGAATCTATAATTATTTTCAACATATTTATACGTTTCATTAAAATAAGTTGAATTTAAGAGTTCTAGGTTCGGGACCTCGAGTACATCATATAATTCTGAATGGTAAAATATACTAAAGGTTACATGACTTTGAGAAAAGTTTATTTTAGTCACTCAATTTTATTTTATTTTATTTTTTGTTCCAAACTCGTAACAGAGAAGCTTCAATTCCATTTCGAAATTGTATCACAAGAAACCTACACCTAGAGTTGCCCGCCCCGATTACAAACTAGACACGAACCTAATGAGCCTCATTGAGTAACTAAAATGAAACACAACTCAAAGTTAGGGGACCTCTAGTGTAAATAACATTACTTTGAATGGTATCTTTCTTAAATAAACAATTCGCATAATCAAGTCCAAACACAGTATTATTAATTCCCCAAAATTCACGAATTTATGGTCTCCGTTTTTCCTTTCAACCCTTTCGTGTTCTGATTAATCTATATCTATTGTGTGTACATATATCTGTGTTTACACACTTTTCAATTCTCGTATTGCGTCTTTCCATTGATTTCTCACTCTATTCCACTCTCTTTCTTTAGGGTTTTTAGTTTTCCTACAAAACCCTGACTCCGTACAAATGAACAGACCAAGAAACCCCAACGCCAGTTACGGCGCTCCA
Source organism: Fraxinus floribunda (assembly GCA_903798395.1). Taxonomy (NCBI): domain Eukaryota; kingdom Viridiplantae; phylum Streptophyta; class Magnoliopsida; order Lamiales; family Oleaceae; genus Fraxinus; species Fraxinus floribunda. The sequence goes on along the minus strand of CAIGRS010315259.1, from coordinate 8,928 downwards.
CCGCCGCCGGGAACCCATTCTTTTCGCGGACAAACGTCTCAGAACAGCTACTACAACCACCGGCATGGCCTACCTTTACATCACTACCAGATGCAACAGTGGAGACCCCTGTCCTTTCCCAACTACCGACAAGATCGTCCGCCGGATCCACCCTCGAATCGCCCTAACTTTGTCATACAGATGCGGTCGGATCCCAGCTGTGCTCTTAACAAACTGGACATTGAAGCTTTAACCCGACAGATTAAATTCCCACCCGAAAAAATCAATTTTTTGGCATCAAAATTATTTGTCGCAACTCTCTTTTACGAGCAGTGGAATGAAGCTTTGGAAACAATGATTGAGTTATGGGAGGTAAAATTAGGAAAAAATGAGCACAGTTTTATTCCTCGACTTGTGTCCAATATTGATTTGGCCTCGGATAAGCAGGAGCTGAATGGTCGTCTGAAAAGTGTATTTTTGGACAAAATTAAGGGATTGATGGAGGGATACTTGGTGCAAAAATGGGTGAAGAAACTGGAGAATGCTGTGGTTGATATCAAGATGATTTCAAATAAATTGAAGAAGCCGTCACAGTTAAGAATCTTTGAAGAGTTGAAGAGGAAAAAGCAAGGATTGGAGGCTGAGAGAGATTTGATCTCAAAGAGGCTTGAGGAATTCAAGAGTGGGCTGAGGTGTATTGTTGATTATTTGGAGAATGAGGAGAAAACGGAGCCGGTGGTAGAGGTGTTTCATTTAGAGGGAGAGATTGACTGGGGAAGGATTTACAGCCTGATAAGGAGGGAATGTAGGCGGCTTGATGAAGGATTGCCAATTTATGCATATCGTCATGATCTTTTGAAGCAAATTCACGGCCAGCAGGTTAATTTAATTTCATTCAACTTCATTTGTTAATATACTTTCGGTATTTTTCCATTTTTCAACTTCATTTGCATATCAATTTTTTTTTTTTTTTTTTGACAAGAGCTCTTATACACAGATTTTCAACTGAATTTTGCTAAGCATTATTGAGTTTTACCTGGTGTCTATTAGTAGATTATTGTAAAATAGATATGATAAATAGAACTTTTTTGGAACCTCTGCACTTCCATATTTTCAATTGAACTATAATATGCGGAGGAATAAAATCTTTCACGTGGTATCTAATGGTTCACATAGAAGAAAAACACATAGTAGGGAGGCTTAAACAGTTTCCTGAGTCATGTTTTACATATTGCCTAATGTGTGTGCATATGTGCATACCTGGTACTCACAAGTGTTTTGCTCACGAGTAGAACATATAGCACAAATGTGCACACACATTTTGGTCTTTATATTTCTAATTGGATTGCACTCATATAGTTTCTAGTGTTCTGCTTCCCTATCTATGTCCTTTGTTTGAGCCCCCCTTTTTTTTTTAAAAAAAAAGGAGGAAAAGAAAAAAAGAAAGGGTTTTGTAATAGTGTTTTTTGGAGATGTGTGGTTGAAAAGCAAGGGAAAAATTGGGTTTACGTACAAATTATTTTGTTGTTAGAATGTGTGGTTGAAAATGAATTTTTGGATAATGGGGCTGAAACATGGGCTAAATATTTGATATCAATTTCCACAGATAACAGTGCTGATAGGGGAGACCGGCTCAGGAAAGAGCACACAATTGGTTCAGTTTCTTGCCGATTCAGGAATGTTTGGTCATGAGTCTATTGTTTGCACTCAGCCGCGTAAACTTGCTGCCATCTCGTTGGCAGAAAGGGTTAAAGAGGAAAGTTGTGGTTGTTCCAAAGAAACTTCAGTTATTTTTTGTTCATCATGTTCGTCATCTCAGGAGTTCGGCTGTAAGGTTATATTCATGACTGACCACTGCCTACTACAGCACTACATGAGTGATGCGCTATTATCCCGGATCTCATGCATTATTGTTGACGAGGCTCATGAAAGAAGCTTGAACACAGATCTCCTTCTGTCGATGATTAAGAATCTACTCGGTCAGAGGCCTGATTTGAGGCTTATAATTATGTCTGCAACGGCTGATGCAGACCAGTTGGCAGACTACTTTTTTGGTTGTGGAACCTTTCATGTGGTGGGCAGAAATTATCCCGTTGATATTAAATATGTCCCATGCAACGAAGGATCTTTCAGTTCTCGATCAATTGCGTCATATGTTCTTGATGTTGTGAGGATGGTGACTGAGATCCACAAAACTGAGAAGGATGGAACAATACTTGCCTTCTTGACCTCTCAGATGGAAGTAGAATTGGCTTGTGAGATGTTTCAAGCTCCGTCTGCCAGTGTGTTACCATTACATGGAAAACTTTCTTACGAGGACCAACATCGAGTTTTTCTGAACTACCCAGGAAAAAGAAAAGTTATATTCACCACTAACGTTGCTGAGACATCATTGACAATTCCAGGGGTCAAATATGTGGTTGATTCTGGAATGGTGAAGGAAAGCAGATTTGATCCTGCCACTGGCATGAATGTTTTAAGGGTTTGCAGAATCAGCCAGAGCTCTGCGAATCAACGGGCTGGTCGTGCTGGGAGAACTGAGCCTGGAACATGTTATAGACTCTACACAGAAGATGATTATTCTTCGATGTTGCCTCATCAGGAACCAGAAATTCGTATGGTTCATCTTGGTGTTGCAGTTCTGAGGATTCTTGCTTTAGGCATCAAGAATGTGGAGGATTTTGATTTTGTTGATGCACCCAGTGTCAGAGCGATAGAGATGGCCATCAGAAATCTTATTCAATTAGGAGCTGTTGTAGTGAGAGATAATGCTCATGAATTAACCAAAGAAGGTTGGGATTTAGTTAAGTTGGGTATTGAACCTCGTCTTGGTAAAATAATCCTTAAATGCTTCCATGAGCGCCTAGGTATTGAGGGCCTTGTTCTTGCTGCAGTTATGGCAAATTCTAGTAGCATATTTTGCAGAATTGGTACAGAGGAAGATAAGTTGAAATCTGATTGCCTTAAGGTGCAATTTTGCCACCAAAATGGGGATCTCTTCACTTTGCTGTCTGTTTATAGAAAGTGGTATGATGTGCCTCGGGAAAGGAAAAATATCTGGTGCTGGGAAAATAGAATTAATGCGAAGTCCATGAAGAGATGCCATGACACTGTGCAAGAACTGGAAGCTAGCCTTAAGCATGAATGCAATATTATTGTGCCAAGTTACTGGCGTTGGGATCCTCAGATCACTGAGCTTGATGAAACTTTGAAAAATGTAATTCTTTCTTCCCTTGCAGAAAATGTGGCAATGTACTCTGGGTATGATCAACTTGGATATGAAGTGGCATCGACTGGGAAACATGTTCAACTGCATCCTTCATGTTCTTTACTTAACTTTAGTCAGAGGCCACGATGGGTGGTTTTTGGCGAGGTTCTCTCTGTATCTAATGACTATCTGGTCTGTGTTACTGCAATTGACTATAAATCTTTGTCTACTCTTTCTCCTCCGCCAGTTTTTGATTTCTTGAAGATGGATAGCCAGCAGTTGCAGAAGAGGGTTTTGTCCGGACTCGGAAGTGTAGTGCTAAAAAGATTCTGTGGGAAATGTAATAGTAATGTATGCCATCTTGTTTCTTGCATTAGAGCTTCATGTATGGATGAACGGATAGGTATTGAAGTTTGTGTAGATAGCAGTGAAGTATTTTTGTATGCTTCTTCTCAAGACATGGAGAAAGTTTGGAGCACTGTGAATGATGCATTGGGGTATGAAATTAAGTTGCTGCAGAATGAATGCTTGGAGAAATGTTTGTATAAGGGAGGACCCAAGGTCTTTCCTTCAGTTGCTCTGTTCGGAGCTGGTGCCAAGATAAAACATCTGGAGCTTGAGAAGAGATTTTTGACTGTGGACATATTTCATTCAAATTGGAATGCCCTTCATGATAAGGAGCTCCTCATGTTCTTGGAGAGATTCACCTCAGGTGATATTTGTGCCATTTACAAGTTCTCAGGCATTGGCCAAGACAGCAGGGAGAACGGGAAGTGGGGAAGGGTAACGTTTTTAACACCTGATGCTGCTGAGAAAGCTGTTGACTTAAATCAGTTTGAGTATGGTGGTGGCTTGCTAAAGGTAGTTCCTTCAAGGAACCCCTATGGTGGTGATCACAAATCGGCTTCATTACCCTCTTTTAAAGCAAAAATTTATTGGCCTCGTAGGCTCAGTAAAGGGATAGCAATTGTGAAGTGTCATCCGAGGGATGTCATCTTTATGGTTAGTGACTTCTCCAATCTGATGATTGGAGGTAAAAATGTTCGGTCTGTACCTGGTGAGAAGTATATGGACAGCGTTGTGATTAAGGGACTGGATAAGGAACTCTCTGAAGATGATATATTTGAGGTGCTAAATGCAGCAACAAGCAAACAAATCCTGGACTTCTTTTTATTGAGAGGAGATGTTGTGGATGATCCTTCAATCCTGGTTTGTCAGGAAGCAATTCTGCGAGAAATTTCCCCCTTTATGCCTAGAAGGGGCCCACAGGGTAACTCTGTCTGCGTTCAGGTCTTCCAACCAGAACCAAAGGATAGTTGCATGAGAGCCTTAATTACATTTGACGGAAATTTACATTTGGAGGCAGCAAAGGCTTTGGAACAAATTGATGGGAAAGTATTGCCTGGATGTCTTTCCTGGCAGAGGATAAGATGCCAGCAACTGTTTCATAGCTCTGTATCCTGTCCTGCACCTGTCTATCTTGTTATCAAGGAACAGCTGGATTCTTTACTTTCAAGGGTGCAGCGGCGAAAGGGTAATTATTTAGCAGATTTTTGTTCCCTTTATCACCAGTACAATCAGTTTTTGGCTGTCTACCTGATACAATGAAAATGCCTTGTCCCAAGTAATGTGTTTATTGATATCTGTTTATAGGTCGCAACTCCATTATATCTGAAGGTCTGTTTCCCTAGTATGTTTTACCCCAGTTATTGACTGTTCCATAGTATGTTATTAGGCACATTCAATGCACTCTTACCGTTGCTTGTAAGTAACAATAAGCCGATCACATTATATGACCCCGAATCACTGTCTTTTATTGTACAAATTTTCTGTTTTTTTGTTTTCTTTTGATGTTCAGTTGTGTTTATTCTGTTACTTTCAGCACAAGGTTGATGCATTCATTTATGAGAAGAAATGGAATGAACGGTGTTCATATTGTTCTTTCAAAAGGCATTATGATTTGACATGAATATGCGTAGTGTTTTCTTGGTAATGTATCTTTTTGTGGTCTAAACTTTAATATTTTGAAGAACGTTAAATTGAATACAAAGCCTTAAAATGAGTTTTTTGGGGAAAACTTGTTTTGGAATAGTTATTTTTTGGAAAATGTGTAGTTAAAAAATAAAGAAAAGTTTTGGGTTTACGTGTAACATTATTTTATGGGAGAATGTGGTTGAAAATAAGTTTTGGAAAAGAGTATTTTTTGGAAAAATGGAGCCCAAAGAGAGGCATAATGTTCTGTTGGCTAAATTGTTGCTCTTTGTCATAAAGCTTTTCCCTGGTATGATTTTGAGAGTCCTTTTATACTCCATTCCCTGGAATCTGGATGGGTTCTATATTATCACAATTGAGTAGGGTGTTCAATCCAGAAGTTTAAAGTTCTCTTAAAATAGAATAGGCTTTATTATTTTCACCCTTCTTAGTTGGGCCCTATTTTTACATCTTATCATGGAGGTAGGTTTTATATTATTCTTACAATTTTCAATTTTCCGGAAGAAAAAGGAGAGCAATGGATGCCTTCTCTTCCCTATAGAACAGACATCGTGGCCACTTAGCATATATTTTAATAGCAAAAGAGTGTAATTAGTATAGTTGCAGATTGGCTTTTCTGGTTAATTTTTGTTTTTGTGGTTTGGTCATCTTATTCTCCTATTGCAGATGAAGTCATTGAACTTGCTTATTTTCAGGTGCCGAATGTAACCTAGAGAGGAACCAGAATGGTTCTTATCGAGTAAAGATATCTGCCAGTGCTACAAAAGTTTTGGTTGAATTGAGAAGACCTCTGGAGCAGCTCATGAACGGGAAGATCTTACTACATGCTGATATTACTCCAGCAGTTATTCAGCATCTCTTTTCACGAGATGGTGTCATGCTTTTGAAATCAATTCAGCGAGATACAGGAACCTATATACTATTTGACAAGCATAGCCTAATTATCAGGGTGTTTGGGTCTGCAGACAAGATTGATGTTGCACAGCAGAGGCTTGTCAAATCTCTTCTAGCTCTACATGATAGTAAGAAACTTGAGATCCAACTTCGTGGTGGACTTCTACCTCCTGATATGATGAAGAGAGTAGTTCAGAATTTTGGATCAGACCTTCACGGGCTTAAAGAAAAGGTTCCCGAGGCAGAGTTCTCTTTAAATGCCAGGCGCCATTGCATATCTATGGTTGGGACCAAAGAATTGAAGCAAAAAGTTGAAGGCATAATTCATGATATCGCACAAACTAGTCTACAAAGTCAAGGAAATGACGATGATTTTGCCTGTCCGATTTGCTTGTGTGAAGTGGAAGATGGTTATAGGCTCGAAGGCTGTACACACGAGTTCTGTCGGTTATGCTTAGTAGATCAGTGTGAGTCTGCAATAAGAAGTCAAGACAGCTTCCCTTTAGTCTGTACACATAACGGCTGTGGGGCTCTGATTCTGCTTACTGACTTGAGGTCTTTATTGTCTAGTGAGAAGATGGAGGAACTTTTCAGGGCATCCCTGGGTGCATTTGTGGCAGGGAGTGGGGGCGCTTATAGATTTTGTCCTTCACCTGACTGTCCATCAGTTTATCGAGTGGCAGATCGTGGTAGTTCAAGCGAACTATTTGCCTGTGGTTCGTGTTTAGTGGAGACATGTACACGGTGCCACATGGAGTATCATCCGTACGTGTCATGCGAAAAGTATCAGGAGTTCAAAGACGACCCTGATTCTTCTCTGAAGGAATGGTGTAATGGGAGAGAGAATGTGAAGAAGTGCCCATGCTGTGGTTTCACGATTGAGAAGGTGGAGGGGTGCAATCATGTCGAGTGTAGGTGCGGGAGGCATATTTGCTGGGTCTGTTTGGAGTGTTATGGAAGCAGTGATGATTGCTATGGTCATCTGAGGTCTGTACACGGGGCCATCATGTGATTTAACTATAGTTCATTATCTTTCGTACTCACCATCTTGTATATATATGTGCTTGTGTTAATATCTATAATAGCATACGCTTAACTTGTAGAGTAGAATAAACCCAGGTTGTTGCTTCTGTAAATGTGTTTCGAGAATGCAGTTAAAATATTTTTCTGACATCCTCTTACTTTCTGTGCCCATGTGCAAGTGCACACATCTCCTAATGCATGAAGATGTGCATGCAATGCATATATTTGTTTGCTAATGCGAGTGAATTGGTATATGCATGGTCGAGTACCTCTGCTTGAGCTCTCCTGTGTGTGCTTAAGTTCCCGTTTTAAAAAAAAAGAAAAAAAAAAAAAGAATTGTGGATTTGAAGGGTATCAACATTGCTAATTTTTTCTTCGATTTCTTGGATATTTTCATTTATGCAATGAAATATACAGTGCCTTGCACAGGTCGATAAAAAGAGCATCTGAATCTACATGTTTTGGGAATTTTCAGTGAATTTTGAATTAAGCAGAATGCTAGTCAGATAAGAGCATCTATTAATCTGTATTCTGTATCTATTTTAAGCACAATATCTGAAATGTGCAATCGATCTGTTGAATGAAAAAACTGTACAAGATTGCTACAGGGAAAACAGATTAGAATATATGACTGCAACCAATTGCGAAACCCATTCCGGCAATAGCCAAAAAAAGTGCTACAGCAGCATAGTGTTTTATACTGCTAGAATCGCTCTTGACGCACTCGGTTCTCTTTTGTCTTTCCAACATGGAAACTTGAAACTCAAGCAATCTAACCCATTGCTTATAGGCGAACAATCTCAACGATTCGTCTAGCAGTAAATTGGAGATGGCATCCCTCTCCTTTAACAGAACCGAACGTTTCCTCTCTGCCTCCCGTGCTCGTGTTTGTGATAGTCTCAAGGCCTTTAGAATCTCCAACTTCCCGTCTTCTGAATCTTTAGACATCATAACTTCATCATCATCCACTTCCTGCTCCTCTACCTTGCAGATTTTGTTCACCGGGCCAGCAAAAAGCTTGAATGGAGGAGGTAAGTCGCAGTTTTGCATAAGATNAATCTCCAACTTCCCGTCTTCTGAATCTTTAGACATCATAACTTCATCATCATCCACTTCCTGCTCCTCTACCTTGCAGATTTTGTTCACCGGGCCAGCAAAAAGCTTGAATGGAGGAGGTAAGTCGCAGTTTTGCATAAGATATAGGCCAGATTTGTAGGAAAAAGTGAAACTCATATCGATATCGCTTCTTTTTGACTTGTGGTTTGCCGGTAGCCATCCAGCCATTTCTGTTCTATAAACAAGTTCTTGGTCGTTAAGACTGACCTAATATAGCTAATTTGTGTCTGTCAGTCAATATTGTTAGTTGGTGATAGATAGCGTTGAATAAGAGAGTTGTCCAATTGAGTTTTATTATTATAGGATCAAGAAGATAGGGGAGTTAATTAAATCAGTGCTCATCCAACTTTACTAAGATTACTGCTTGCTCACCGAACTTTAAACGATTACTGAATGCTCACTCAACTATTCATTAAGTTACCCATCCATCATTGGAGCCAAATCCATCTGTACAGGTGGAAAATAAATTACACGTGGAATTAAAAAATGATGTGGATGATGAATCACGTCCACATCATCTAAAAATATTATTTGTAAAAGGCTAATTAGCACAAAACGTCCCTACCTTTGGGGTTGATTTCGAAAATCGTCCCTACCTTTTATTTCTTGGCATTTATACCCTTACATTTTACATTTTGTGCGTTGAACACTATTTTCACATGTTCTTGACAATTTTACCACTCATTTAAATAAAACAAAAAGGAAAGAAAAGAAAA
>CAIGRS010315220.1:0-11986 GCA_903798395.1 Fraxinus floribunda | reverse complement strand
CAGCACGGCTGCAGGAAAAACCAATTGTGAGAAGAAAGGAATTGAATCGTTGAAACCAGGCACGAGGAGCTTGCTTGAGGCCATAGAGAGCTTTCTTCAATTTACAGACATGATCTGGGTAGCGAGGATCAACATACCCAGGAGGTTGCTCCATATAAACATTTTCAATGAGGCTACCATTAAGAAAGGCATTTTTTTACATCCAGTTGACGCAGGGGCCAGGAGTTGGTGACAGCAATAGAAAGCACAACACGAACAGTGGTAGCCTTGATAACAGGACTGAAAGTATCAGTATAGTCGAGTCCAGGTACCTGAGTATAGCCTTTGGCAACAAGACGAGCTTTGAGGCGCTCAACGGATCCATCAGGAAGAAATTTGGTCCGAAATACCCATTTGGAACCTACAATATTGGTGTTAGGAGGTCGAGGGACCAAGATCCAGGTGCGATTAGTCTGTAGGGCATGCACTTCTTCATCCATAGCAGCAAGCCAGACATGATTTTTAGCAGCAGATTTGAATCCTTTAGGCTCAGTAGATGTAAGAAGAGCAGAAAGAAGTCCTGAAGATCCCAAAAAACCAAGGTTGGCTGGATGACGGGTTTTGAAAATGCTAGCCTTTGCTCTCGTGAGCATCGGATGAGAACCCAAAGGGGAAGTTGAAACAGATGGGTGAGTAACAACAGAATGATCATGAGCAGTAATAGGCTCAACCACAGGCAGGCGAGAGTCCGATAGCGGTGAGGAGTCACCTGCAAGAGAGGAGGGAACCTGCACAGACTTGTCCAGTGGGTCAGTACAAATAACACATGGGTTAGACCAGGATAGCGGATAAAGTGAGGTATAGTGCGTGGTGACAGAGAGCGAGGTGTCAGTGGAATTTGGTTCAAGAAAATTGGAAAAATCGAGAGATGATATAGGCTGAGCATGGGAGCTATTAAGGAAGGGAAAATGGTTCTCATCAAATTGGGCATGGCGGGTGATATAAAGCCTAGATGTGGCGAGGTCAAGACAACGAAATCCCTTATGGGAAGGGCTGTAACCTAGAAAAATACAAGGAACACTGCGAGGAGAGAATTTGTTAGGTGCATAATCACGTAAACAAGGGTACACACGACAACCAAAAGGATGAAAGTTTTCATAGTTTGGGGAGGAACCATAGAGAAGCTCGAAAGGGGACTTACCTCCAAGAAGCGGTGAAGGAAAGTGGTTGATAATGTAAGCTGCAGTGCTGAAGGCGTCAACCCAAAAACGAGTAGGAACACGGGAGTGGAAGAGAAGGGATAGGCCAGTCTCAGTTACATGGCGATGTTTTCTTTCAGCGCGACCATTTTGAGCTGGTGTATATGGGCATGAGAGCTAGTGATGAATGCCCGAGGCGCGAAGGTGTGCCTTGAAGCGATTGCTTGTAAATTCCGCACCACCATCACTTTGAAAATCTTTGATATGAGTGGAATGTTGTTTTCCAACAAATGTTTGAAATTGAAGAAAAATGTCATAAAACTCAGATTTTAATTTTAAGGGATAAAACCAAGTAAATCGAGAATAATTATCAAGGAATATGACATAATAGAGAGAACCTAAGTTGGATTTAACGGGGGAGGGGCTCCAAATGTCGCAATGAATAAGATCCAACACATTCGATGACCTATGGGCATTATGTGCATACGGTAAGCGATGACTTTTTGCAAGTTGACATGTATTGCACAATCTCAGGGAGGGTAATAAAGATGTAAGCAAAAGATGACCCTTTTTATTTAAAAAAGAAATAACAGAATGATTAACATGTCCAAGACGAGCATGCCATAAATCATAAGAAGCATGAAGAGCTTTATTTTTGAAAATAGAAAGAAAAGAAGAGTTTCCACGCTCCAGCACATATAAGCCACCTTGTCGTTTACCGGTTGCCACCACCCTTCCTGTGTGACGATTCTGGACAAAAAAAAAAGATTATTAGTAAAGGTAACAAAAAATGGAAAATCAGATGTTAATTTACTAATAGATAAAAGATTTTTGGTGAGACGGGGAACGACTAAAACATCCAATAAATGGAGATTGGGTGTTGGAGAAATATTACTGGTGTGAGTAATGGGTAGGGAAGCACCATTCCCGACAATTATGCTATCCTTACCCATGTAGTTATTTGAACGGTCCAAGTTGGAAGGGTCTGTGGTCATGTGGGCCGAAGCTCCAGTATCCAAATACCATTCATTGGGTTTAGACCCATTTAGTGCACATGAAGAATTAAAAGCTTCAGCAAGATGGACAGTGGGATCTCCTCCCTCTCGTGTGTATCGAAGGTCGTACAGGTCAGCATAGTGACTTTCTTGACGACAGATCTGGCAACGTGGTGGACGCGGAGTTGGCCGAAGCGAGGTCGCCCGCTACCTCGGTGGGAAAAGGAGGTGTTGCGGCCACCCCGATTTCCTTGTTGAGGGTGAGAGAAGCTGCTCCTCTGGTTCGACCGTGAGATGCCGTAACTGGAGGCTGTGAAGGCGTGTTAAGGGAACCCTTGGATTCAAGAGACTGTTGAAAGAGCTCAAAACTTTCAGCTTTTGGCACAAGATCTGGGAAACTCGACAAAGGAGTGAGAGCCATTTGGGCAGTGGAGAAGCTCGAGAATTCCGAGCCGAGACTGCGAAGAAACCAGTGCACTTTGTCGGTGTCATCAACGGGGCGTCCGATTGCTTTGAGTTGATCGCATAGGGCCTTGAAAGCACAGGCATACTCCGAAACAGATCTGGTGCCTCGTTTCATCAGCTGCAAATCATCTTTGATACGGATTTCACGGGCTTTGGAGTTGTGGCTGAAGGTGTTTTCTAAGGCAACTCATACCTCACGTGAAGTGGAGAGTCCCACCACTTCTGCCATGGCTTCCTCGATGAGAGAGGACAACATGAGGCTGAGGAGGCGCTGATCAGTTTGTTTCCACGCCACATGTTTGATATTTGGTGTCTTAGGATTGTCAGGAGTAAAACGTGGTGGAGATTCTATAGTTCCATCCACATAGCCAATTAATTCTTGGCTCTCTAAAAGGGGAAGCAACTGGGTCTTCCATAAGAGATAATTGGAAGAGGAGAGTTTGATTGTAACCATGTGGATGGGGGTATTGAAAGGGAGAAGGGTGGAGGAGGAATCAACAGCCATGGGGAGGGAGACAGAATCGTGGGAGGGATGTTAATCCGTTGGTTGCTCTGATACCATGAGAATGATTGAACAAAATCACCACACATTGTAACGTGGGTGAGTATTTGAATTTATATGAATAATTACAATATTTACATAATCTTTAAGAAAGGAAACTAGAGTTAAAATATATGATTAGATATCCTTGAATTGAGCTAAAATATATTCTGCCATAGGTTAAGGTAATGTTTCCTTAACACACATCATCATTGTCTAAATCAACGACGATGGAGAATAAGGGGGACGAACCAGGGATTAGGGAAGAGTCGTTGAGATCATTCAACTCAATGTTTCCATTTGTCGAATTTGTTACTCGAATTATTGGACTTCAATATAATTCAATAAATTTTATATAGTGATACTCTATAATGTTGTAAGCAAATATGTGCTAGTATTGTTGATATCACATTTTATTACTCGATATAACATTTTATTACGGAATTATCAGTAGTATTGTTGATCGTCTCACATTTCGCAAACGATATCTTACAAATGTAATTTGAAACAGTGCATGGCGTACAATTGAACTGTCTCTCTAGCGACTACAGTGCTATTTTTCTTGACAATTCGACCTTATACACATCATGTAAAAATATCCTTAAAAAATTAAAATATATTGTACAATAGAATTGTATTTTTATGTGTAAACATGAACATGAACTAAACAAACATAAAAATAAGTTGTTCGACATACACATCATGACATAACTTCAAAATAATACGACAAATTATAAGTCCAAAAGCAACACATAGTTGTCTGAATCAATGAAGTCTTATTGTGTACCATTCTTCTCTCTCTTCTGGCCACTTCTAATGTTAGGAGTTCGAAATCCATCTACAACTCCATTAACATGAACAAATTCAAACGTCAGTGATAAGTTAAAATGCAATGAATTTGTACGACACATAGTGAAGCAACTCAAACACATTTTCATTTTATTATAACTATCGAGTAATCCATTCAAACTGTCAAGAAATTCAATAACCATATGTCGAGAATGACAGATTTTCTCGATAAATGTTTCGTCTGTACTTTAAAGAAACTCTTCAGATTCAAACATGAATCAGATGTTTCAATCTATAATGACCATAGAATGAACCACATTGTGAAAAATTGAATCAGCCAATGAGGCATAGAATGAAGCACATTACCATAGAATGAATCATTAAATGAGCCACATTACCTAAGCTATGAATGAACAAATTGAATTATATTGCAACAAATTAAAACAACATACCAATCCACAAATTAAAACCTAAATTGCTAAACCTACAATGGATATGTAACCACAAATTCAATCTATATTCGAAGCATGCCCTCATAAAGTTCCAATGAAATCCCTTACAAGAACTCAATTCATAAGAAAATAAACCACAATGGACATGTATGTTCTATTTTGAGGCAAACTCACCACCTATTAGAGGCAAAAATACAACTTCCTAAAAATTTATACAATTTTGGCAAAAAAAATCCAACATTTTCGAGTAATATTAGCATGTCTACTGCTACAGTAGCACCTAATGTGTTCGGCACCAATCTGTTCTAGCAACGAAGCTTACACTCATTCACATTGGTTCATCTTGTTATGCCTCGCACCTTTTGCTCTTCTAACGTAAAAGATAGTCAGTCATTCGTCAAGGTCCAGGCCCAATCCTTGTTATGAGGTAGATTTGAACTAGCACCTCTAGGCAAATGGCAGGCCAATGAACTACCTTTCACCCTAATCACCACTTTTAAAAAGAAAGAAAAAAATAAAATAACCAACTAAAGAGAAAAGACGGTAGTGTGAACAGTATCTAAATACTCACCGAGGGAGATGGGATACATGGATCAATCCACCTAAAGGATCAATTAAGTGCATGGGCTAAGTGGTATGAGTTAAACCTTATAATGCACCCCAAAAGAGAGTTTAAAGAACAAGTTTGGAGTGTGCATCTTACGAGTGTAGAAATGATATAATTGACCATTGATGGTCGAAAATTGAATCAACTTGTGACTTTATGGTGTTTGACTTGATTTTTCCCACACTCACACCAGTTTTCATCCGATAAGTAAAATTTGATCTTGGCATTTTAACTTTGAACTCTTTATAAGTTTGATAGAAGAACTCTAAAATTGAGAAAAAAACAAAAAGCTATTTGGCTACTCTATATTTTTGCTTGTTTTGTATCAAGATACGTATGTGATTTTGTTCGTAAAAAAAAATAAGTGTTCAAATTTGGGGATATTTGATAAGTGTATTTTATATACTTATTTGGATCGTAAACATAGATATTTGGGAATACTTTTAGGGAATTATTAATTAATCTCATGTAAATATTGTTTGCTTAGGTAAAACTCGATGTTGGATGAATTTTTGGAGAAAAGAAGAGAAAATTGGATTGAAATGATGAATCGTGTATATAATTTTGAGAATGAGGACCAACTTGATACAAATTGAAAGATCAAGTTGTGGATTTGAGCTGACCGAAAGAGGGAAACCAAGGATCAAACCACAATGAACGAAAAGATGAATCTTGTGATCGCAAGGGGTTGTTTGTTAAAAGCAAATATTAACAACGGTGTTCCATGTGATCTCTGGTGAAAATATTTGTTTCGTTTCTAGTTTTGTCCAATGTTTTGGAAAATAATTTAGATGAGGATTTAACGTACTTTGGGCCTTCAATTTTGGGATTCTTCATTCTACAACATAGACAACAATGTTAGGAAGAGATTAAAGGCAAAGAATATCAATATATTGGAGATTCACGGATTGATATAGAAGATTAGAAAGCAAGAAATCAGTTTTACATCTATTTTCTGCAATTAAATATTTTGAGTGATAAATTTTCAAAACTTTTGTTCTATTTTCATTATTGAGATGATAGCCGAAATACATTAGTGTTGTGATGAAGAAAAAACCTTTTATTTCACCGTTTTAACTCGAAGATCATTTATTTACTTGATTTACGTTATTGATTGATATTGCATATATGGATTATTTGAATGCTCGATCACCATTTAGATAATATGTTAACATTTTGTTTTTCTTTTGAGAGGCTTGAATAGTTCTAGAACATTGCAATCATCAATACAAGGCTCAATAAACGTTAGGAAGAACATAAATAATCGTGCAATTGAACACATTACTTCATATATGAATTCGGATAGAGGCACTTTCGATAGTGGGCGTGCTCAGGAATATGCTTGACTTACCTAGAAAGCGATAATTGAAAAAAATTGAGTTATCGATCATCGATTATACTAAAATTATAATACATAACATAGGTCGAGAATTGAAACGGGGAACAGGAGGTGGAGTCGAAATTTCCACACATTCTTCTCATACGTGTCTTCACATGCAATTAGATAATCATTAGGATAAATATTAATAGTTAACATAATCAAAAATCAAAACTCTATTTTGTTTTAGTTACATTTGGATTTGACATCGAATTAACACAATACATTTTAGAACTTTTTTATCGTGAAATGATGCTCTTACTCTTAAACTATTACTTGTCAACGATCTCGAATTCTTTCGGTATTTTACGGGACAATAATGATTCTATATTTTGTGAAAGTAACGTTTTCCCTCTTTCAATCTGATCATAGAAACGTAGATATGTTTCAATAATAGTATTACTTTTTCTAAATACAGGTTATTTCTTCCAAGTAGAAGTAAATCTCAAATTATTATTTTTTATTCTTTATCCCAAATAAAAGACAACGTGAAACAATAGTATTTAGAAACAGCCAACTAATCAATATTTTTCGTAGCAGTCAACAATTTGGTCCTTTTATTTATTTATTTATTTTTTGACTTTGATATCGCAATTTACATGGCTCTTCTTTATCTATAATATAATATAGGGAAAATTGAAGTCGCGGTACCAAAACTTTCACTTTTTTACAGACTTTGTCCAAACCTTTGATTTGTACCACCCACAGTACCAAACCTTTAAAAAATTCACAGCTACAGTACTCATGGATGGTTTCCGTCCGTTTGACCACCAAAATTGTTAGTTGACCGCAAAATTCAAAAAAAATTAATTTTCACCAAATAGCAAGGGCAAATTCGGAATTACATTATTTCCCTATCTATTATTGCAATGCACTATTTATTTTCCCTCCATTTTCATCACTATTAATATCCTTCTCGCTCCCACGCAGCTATTCAAGAAAGAATAGCACTCAGATGGAGATGAATGTATGCAGGTGTGGTTCCCCAACACAAATGAAGACCTCATAGATTAACCTGAACCCAGGAAGAAGATTTCCCACTTGTCCTCGAAGTCAAGATCTGGGTAGATGTACCTATTTCACGTGGTGTTACCCTCCTATGTGTGAGAGATCTAGGGAGTTGATTCCAGGTCTATTACGCGCAAGGAGAGAAATGGAAGCTGAAATTAGCAACCTCCAAGCAACAAGACCAAATCTATAGAAGACATGACTGTTCTCAGAAATTTAGGCTTAGTGTTTAGGTGTTGGGGGTTTTTGCGTTATATGCTGTGAAACGTGGATATAAATGTGGTCGTTACGGTGCTTATTTTTCATACATCTATTTTTATTTCTACTCTTGTTTAATAAGAAGTTAAAGTTCGCAGCACGTGCCAAACGTTTCGTATATATTGCATCAGAGATACCAGACATTTATCACGGTTAAAATGAGAGTACTAAACCTTTTATTGTAGTTGCAGTAACCAAACCTTTGGTTACAAATGTACCATGAGTACAAAACCTTTGCTGATCGTTGCGTAACGATACCAACTTTTTTCACACAGGATTCCTCTGAAAATCAGGTCACACCAGTGTAATGCAATGAATTCAATATTAATAGTCCAGAAAAAATATGAAATAACAAGATTTGCTGCATATGCTTTCAATTCCATTCCACATTTGAACAAGTACAGCAATGCCAAAATAATTACAGTTCACTTTACAAAATCATTTGATAACATTGACAAAATAAGCTCACTTCCTAACAAAAAATCGTGAAAGGAGAAAACACATCATGTTCAAAATTTCGATCTTTGAGTCTTGTTCTTCTTCAACCTTGACTTTGAAGTTGTTCCAGATGTTGCTCTTTTCTTTCCCTTTGACGCACTTAACTGTGTATCTTGTTGAGACTCCAGTTGTGTGCTTGCTTCTGCTTCTTGTTGTGAACTAGCTTCACCAGGCAACGGTCCCTTGTAGCTTCTTTTGTTATATCCAGGTCATCTTCTCCCCCGCATAGTTGGCTCCATCTGTGACCTCTTTCTCACTTTTTTGGTCTACTAGCCTGTTTTTTCTTCTGCGGTTCATTCAAAGGGTGCTTTCCCAGCTCTGGCCTTAACATAGGTTGGATTACCAGGGAGTAACACATGAGGTATTTTTCCTTGCTGTAACAAAGATCGATGTAGTCATATATGCCTATTTCCCTTGACAGCATGCCTGATATTGCATGGGGGCATGGCATTCCAGTCAACTGCCATTTTCTGCATGTACATTCATGTTTTGTCAAATCAATACTCCACCTCAGCCCATCTTTATTGGTTATCTCAAACTTATGACTGCCTGCGTAGTTTGCCTTCAAGTATCTCGCCTCACCCTTAGCCTTCTCAATGATTTTCGTTACCCTAGGCCCGAATGCATGATCCCACCTCTGTGCTGATTCCCTTTTCGCATTCATTCTTTTCATTTGTTGATGCCTTATTATTTCCAGCATAGAGATGATGGGCTTCTCCCTAGCAACAACAATGGAAGAATTGAAAGCCTCGCACAGGTTATTCAGAAGAATGTCACACTTGGAATGATCTTCAAAATGAGATCTGCTCCATTGGGAGGGCGGTTTCTCATTAAACCAGTTGTAAGCATCTTCATTAACGTCTTTCAACCCATTCATCACATTCCTCCACTCAGGCACAGTTGTGGCCCTTGCTGTAGCCCAAAACAATCTCTTAAGGGTTAGTCCTTTGTGGGCCAAAGTGAGATTACTGTATAAATGTCTAGCACAACACCTATGCTCGGCCCCTTCACGTAATTGACTTATACAATCCACCAAATCCTTTTGTTTATCAGAAATGAATGTCCAAGCTCTAGGGTTATACATCCCTATGTCATCAAGCAACAAATGTATGAACCATTGCCAGTTTGTTTTGTTCTCAGCATCAACAACTGCCCATGCTATGGGAAACATACAATTCTCAGGATAAATTCCTACAGCTGTCAGCAATTGTCCACCTTGTACAGACTTTATGAAGCGACCATTCAACCCAACAACTGGTCTACATTCAGACTTAAAACCATCTTTATAAGGCCCTAAATAGATATACAATCTCTTAAAGCTAGGACCTGACCCTTCAATCTGTACTGTTCTACTAGGATTTGTTCTCTTTAACTCATCCCCATAATCCCATAAAATCTTGTACTACTCAGCTGCAATCCCATGCATAACTTTTGCACATTTAGATCTTGTCCTGTAGAACTGATGCTTTGAAATCTCATACATACAATCTTCTTTCACCGTTTCCACAAAACTGCTCATTAGCATATTGGGATCAGACTTAAACTTTCTAATGTATTTTTTTGCCAGATAACTTGCATTCACCCTTTATTTTGCCACACCATGGTGCATGTGTGCTCATATCTGAATGTGTTTATTTTGATGCTCTTATCAGGTTGTTGGTATGCATATAACACCTAAGGGCAGTTCTCCTCACATCTAACCCTCAGCTGTGTTTTCATATTTTTCACATATTACAGTTGCCTGGAATTTTTAACTGAGTATTGAACAATTGCAACCCTTAGAACCTTGACATTGTCAAACTTTATCCCTAACTTGAACTTTGGATCATCCATATCAGTGGAAGGGTTAAACCAGCACTCATTCATGCTCCGGCAGATGATCCATCACCCTCATTGTCACTGGATAAGCTCCTAAACTCATCTGAGTCATCGTAATCTATTCCAACTTCTTCTTCAGGAGCTGCATCACCATCATGTTCACTCCTTCCACTATTTATATCAATCACAAACCCTTCACTCAACCTGAAACATGTGGTGTACCATCATCATCTATGGGTATATTTTCTTCCTGCTCATACTCCGAGTCATGGAAATCCTCCAAATAACCCTCTTTATATTCATCTAATTAAGTGTTAACATGTGCTTCAGTTTCTTCTGGTTGCACCGGTATACTTTGTTGCACCTCAGTTTCTTCTGGTTCCACATCACAATGTGGTTCACCTTGCTGCACTTCATTGTCCCCAGACTGTACCAATGATTCACCATGTTCCATTTCAGTTTGTGCAGCCTGGACCTTTGATTGACCATGCTGCACTCCATGTTCACCAGCATTCACATCTAATTCACTATGTTGCACATGAGTTTCATCACCATGAACATCAGTTTCACCAACCTCTAATTCTGATTGACCATGTTGCAAATCATCTACTTCTTGGATAATGTATGACTCAACACCTTCTAATGAATCATCATAAACCTTAGCAGCATAGCACGATTGCTCCTCGACCACTGGTGCCTTATGCCCACTAAACTCTCCAACATTTAGCAACTCCTCTCTAGTCTCACGATCAACCACAAAAGTATTTCCATACCATGAAAACTCCAATACCTCAACCACATGCAAACAATACATTTCAACAATCCTCTTTTCACCAAGCCACTTCACCACATTCATGAAATCTGAATCTTTCACCAACCAGAATGATGCCTCACCAATCCTCCTCTTTTCCATCTTGTATAAATATCTGACTCTACCAGAATATCCCATCATCTTCATGGTATGTCAGTAGAAATATGTTGAAGAAGTCCGGGTCGACATAGTCTATGTAACTTACTTTGCCATGCTCGTACACAAAATTTCTCATCTTTCCCAGCAAAGTTCCACCATGATGTAGGCATATGCTAAAATACTTTGTATTTTCCCCTGAAAAATGAAAAAAAAAATCAAGCCCTAACACTTATTTGTTCGAGCAATGCACAGGTACAGAACGATCGATTACACAGCACGATAACTTCCAAGTTATCAACCTATGCAAAATTTTCACATTTTCCAGTACTGGACGACAAAATTTTCACACGGCTTGTAAACGCATTGTTTCATAGCACAAATGTAGATTTCAGGGTGCACGCTTATCGTATACAGGTTAGGGAAGCGAGTATTGAATATGGACTCCAAAATCTGCTTGAATTTCATCATCTTCTTCGTAGTGGTCGTCTTCTTCTTCGTGCCTTTTCAAAGGTTCCATAATGGATGATGGATTGGAGTGCAACTGGTGTTTTTTCATTTAAAAAAAGAAAATAGTGTAATTTCGAATTTGCCCTTGTCTATTTTGTGGAAATTAATTTGTTTTTTTAATTCTGGGGTCAACTAACGATTTTGGTGGTCAAACTGATGGAAACCGTCCATCAGTATTGTAGCTGCTAATATTTTAAAGGTTTGGTACCGTATGTGACACAAATCAAAGGTTCGGACAAAGTCTGCAAAAAAGTGAAATGATTAGTACCGCGGCTGCAATTTTCCCTATAATATAATAAGAAAGCCCCTACTTAAAAAAGGATTACTAATAAGTAATTGTATTACAAAGTAACTATACTTTTTGAAGGGTCAAAAAAATATAAAAGTTCAATTGCCATTGGCTGTACATCCATTAATTGATTTGCTTAGTTAAATAATTAAATTTTTAATGATTGTATTCTTGGTGTTTAAAACTCAATTAAGCTATTGACTCACAAAACATTAGGATTAAATATTAAAAAGTTAAATATCTCTTCTATATAATAAGTGGCTATATAACGGAAGTTAAACGGAAATTCTTGT
>CAIGRS010315208.1:0-15826 GCA_903798395.1 Fraxinus floribunda | reverse complement strand
TTCGGTCCGATTCGATTCGGATATTTTGGACACCCCTAGTTGGGCATTTGTGTTATTACATCTGCAAAAGGGATGTTTATGTACAATTTCTTGAAAATCTCTACAAATTTTGCCAATTGCTTGTCTAACTTCTTTTTCTGCAACTGTTGAGGAAAGGAAATTGGTGATACATAAGCTTTTATGGGACTTGATGCTCTTACTATAGATTTTTCTTTTCTCTCTTCTTCCTCTTTTGCAACTGGTACAACTTTTTCTCTTTATGAACATCTTCAACTTCTATCACTTTGTCTTTTCTATCTAGCTTCTTCACATGTATCATTGGCAGTTTTATTCTACTTCAAGTTGTAATAGCTTGCACTTACTCCTTTGGATTTATCATTGTATTGCATGGCAACGTCCCTTGTTGGTGTTCTGCAAGTTGTTGATCTATATGACCAATTTGTGTCTCCAACTTCTTGATCGATGCCTGCTGATTTTGAAAATTTGTGTCAATTTGCTGGAGCACCTTGTCTATTTTTTGCATATACTAATTGACCATCTTTCCCAAACTTGGTTGTTTTTCCTATTGGACAATATTTGAACCATTCCCTTGCTGATTATTTGACCATCTGAAGTTCGGGTGCTGTCTCCATCGTGGGTTATATGTTTATGAGTATGGGTTAAAATTGTGAGAGCCATTCTGAATGAAGTTGACTTGTTCCTCATAAAAGCCCATAGATATATAGTTTTTTTTTTTATCAAATGGTTAGCTCCACAGTTTGCACATGATGGACCACACATCACTGCATGTGCTCTTCTCGTTTATGATTTCACCAATAGCTCTACCCGCTTTGTCAAAGTTGCTATCTATGCGTTTGTAGATGTTGTGCTATCTAATTCATACATCTCGATGCTCTTGATTTCTGATGAAAACATTAAATGTGTACTGAAAATTAACTTAAATAAATCCAAAGTTTGTTGTACTGATTTTCCTAAGCTCGATCCACCCGCAGAAGAATCCACATGAGATTTTGATAGTGGTGAGAGTCCAATGTAGAAACACTACAGTTGATTACCAATTGTGATAATGATTTGACACTTTCGCATCAGCTCTTTGAATCTATTACATGCCTCATGATAGCTCTCTTTATATTTCCATTGGAAAGTTTGAATTTTCAATCCGATTTTAGCTACTTTTGCCGGTGAGAAGAATTTATTGCAGAATTTTCTGTTCAGTTCTTTCCATGTAGTAATGTTTCCATGAGGATCGATGTCTAACCACTCCAATGCAGAATCTCTCAGTGTATATGGAAATAGTCGCAACTTAATAGAATCTTCAATAACCCACCGAGCATGGAAATTCTGACAGTTTCTGAGAAATCTAGAGATATATGTGTTAGGATTTTCACGAGGTAACCCATAGAATTGGCGATTATTGCTCATCAAATTGATCCACTCTGGCCTTATTTGAAAATTATTTACCCCGAAAATTATTCATAATCTTTCATTTATATCCCTGTGCTCCTGTTGCTGATCTAGTAGTTCCGCTACTCTTGCGGCCACTTGTCCAATTGGTTGAATATGAATATGAATATTTTGATCGTCAGCCATTTGATGTTGTTGTTTTTGTTTGTGTTCCTTGCATCTTCATCTGAAAGTGCATTCTATTTTCGAGTCAACGGTTCAAGATCGTCACCTTGGGTAAGGAGCATATAATGAACACTTTCTTTTTTAATAAAAGAAAGTAAAATCAAATCAAATCAAATAAAAACTAAGACTAAAAGTAAATAGTCTCCGACAGTAGCGTTAAAAACTTGTTGCTTTTTTTATAATGTAAGAATACGATATAGTAACAAGAAGTATAGTGGACTTTTGAGTCTGGATATCGTTCCCACAATAACTATACTTTAGGATTTAATCTAATTTTTCTAGCTCTTATTTAACAAAAGCAAGTAAATAATCATGATGGTTGTGATTATTTTTTCGAACTACTTATAACTAATTGAAAGTATAAAACGATTGCAAACAATGGATGATTGAAAATTCAAATATGTGATGAATATTAGGGCATAACAATTTCATCCATTGATCACCTTAATTTTTAATCTAAGATTCATAACCTAATGTAGTGTTCGATCAAATTCTTCTATTCTATTCAATTTACCCTTCTCGAGTTCTCATTGAGCCTATTTAACTAATTCAATTCCATATCTCTATATGAATCAACCTTAGTTAAACGAAACACCAGTTCTAAGCATTCATATTATGATCGCAATAATTAGTATATGAATTTCTACACATTACTAATTTATCGAATTTTATTGTATGGTCTAAATCTAAAACTCACCTCTCGATTCGTAAAAGATTCACATAATCATCAAATTATTGATAACGTAATTTAATATATTAAACTCATAATAAAATCAACACATAAATAAATAAATCACATAAATCTTGAATAAAAAAATAAACGATCACAAGTCAACCACATTGTTTTTCCTAATATTAAAATTAGTTATTCATATTGTAAAAATAAAAATGCACAAAAGTGGAAAGATATGACAAAAAATTGACGAAACGTGAAATTTCTTATCTCTGTAGTCTCCTTCTTTTTTTCTTTTTCTTTTTTTTTTCTCTTTCTTCTCTCTACCTTTTTTGCCGTTTCTTTTTCTTTTTCTCTTTTCTTTTCTCTTTTTCTTCCCTTTGAATTTTATGTGTGAAGATATGTATATATATATTTTACCCAAGGCAGCCGACCACTGTATGTGTGTATATGTATATTGTTTTCAGCAGCCACCATTCTCCCTCTTCTTTGTTTTTAGCCTTTTTTCGTATGTATCCATCTGCCCTCCTTCCTATCTATTCAACTCCATTGAGGTCTATCCAACTCCAACCCATTTAATGTAATGTTTCATCTTTGAATTTTGCCATTTTTCGCCACTTTGGCATTCTTTTCTCCTATTCTTCATTAAACATCAAATTTTACCTACAAAATACAATATAACAAAAATAAGGTAGAATTTTATCTAAAAGATAATAAAATATCATGATTTAGGGCATCGAATAAGTGTATAAACTACACGTATAATGGCGCAAATGATTATCCCTCCCATTACAAAACCAATAGTAGGAGACTTAAGGGCTACATGGGTTGCAGTTCTACAATTCCTTGACACAAAATTGACTTGGAGAGAAAGATAGAGGAGATGATGATCCAGAAGATAGATGATGCATTAACTGAGAAAGAGGATAGGTGCAGGCAAATGGTTTTGGAGGAAGATCAATTTGAACCTGAAATCATGGCAGTTCCTTTATCGAACGGTTTCAAATAGCTGATGATAGAATCATACAATGGAGTCATAGATTTGCTTGATCATTTGCAGACCTGCATTAATTTAATGAGCCTCTATGCAGCCCCGGACGCAGTGATGTGTCGATCCTTTCCCAATCACTCATGAGAGAGGCTAGAGACTGGGTGGCTATCTTGGCACTTTGGTCTATAAAGACTTTTGATGAGCTCTCTAAGCGTTTTGTGGTGTACTTTATAAGTAGTAAAAGGAAGCGAAAGATTGCCATTGGATTGATGCAAATTGTACAAGAGAGACAAATCTTTGCAAGAGTACTTAGCTAGGTTCAGTCGGGCAACACTTGATATAAAGGACCTTCAAATGTTTACAGTGGTAATAGCGTTAATGAATGGGAATTGGGCATTTAAGATGTCACTTTCCAAAAATCACCCATAATCGATGCATGACCAGTTCAAAAAGGGTGACAAGTACGTTGATGTAGAGGAAGCAGAGAAGGTCTCAAAAATTCTTAAAGAGGGATGGAAGGCAAAAAGTTACTAGCAAAAGTCAAGTGATAAGCAAGAACTCATAGATATAGGCAAATCGAGAAATGAGCACATGAATAAGGGATCCGAATCGGTCCACCAGATAGAGGTGAGAGGAGGTTAAAGCCTTCATCACTTTAAATACTTTACGAACAAAGATATTGATGGAGATTCAGGATATGAAAGAGCTCGATTGGTCGAGACTAATGGCAGCATCAACTAGCAAGAGGGATAAGAGTAACTATTGCCATTTTCATAAAGATCACGAGCACGACACAAAAGAGTGTATCCATTTGAAGGAGGAGATCGAGTGCTGCTTAAGGTGGGGTTTCTTGACTAAGTATGTGAGGAATGAACAAAGCAAGCAGAAGTTTGATGACCGCCTAATGCCTAGTATCGGTGTAATAAATGTGATTATTGGAGGGATCGCAGTAGGGAGATTCGAACATTATCACTTGGAAAGCATTTGTGGGATTGAGAATCTCTTTGGAAAGGTTGAAAGTAGTATCCACCCCCCTCCAGGGATTCAGAGGGGCCACTGTAATACGGGAGGGAGTTGTGAAACTTTCAATAACAATGGGTACATACACTACAAGTGTGGTGATCTTGACGAACTTTTTGGCTGTTAAGACCCCTATAACATATAATGTAATCTACGGTCAACCCCTACTAAATGCTGCTGGGGCTATTCTTTCCACTTACCACCTAGTGATAAAATTCCCAACTAGTCTTGGTATGAGATGTGTGAGGGGCGATCAACAATTTTCGAGGAAGTGTTATGTTGACAGTATATGGACTAAGGGGTCTCCACCAGTTATGATGTTGGACCTTGAGCCTCCAACAGGGAGGATCGAGCATTTTGATACTACAAAATTTATTTTAGTAACAGAAGAACGTGATTTAGTGTTGGGATAAACTTGAAACAAGAGGAAAGAGAAGAATTGGTGAAGTGTCTACCTAGCAATTTGGACGTCATTGCACAGTGCCCGAGCAATATACAAGGGATTGACCAATATGGTGCACAACATAATCTTGGTGTTTATTAGGAGTCAAGCTGGAAAGATAAAAGAGAAGAAACCTTGTCCCGGAGTGGCAGGCTACGGTGAAGGCTGGAAGAACCTACTGTAGGCGGGGTTTGTTAAGGAGGTACAATGTCCCAAATGGTTGGCAAATGTCATCCTTGTGAAAAATAAACTAGAAAATGACATGTGTGTAGATTACACCAGTCTGAATAAGGTGTGTCTGAAAGACTCGTACCCACTGTCCATAATAGATCACTTGGTAGATGCTATATCAGGTTACGAAAGGTTAAGTTTTCTAGATGCATTTTTATGGGTATCATTAGATCTCCATGGCTGAGTCGGACTGGAGAAAACCTCTTTCATAATTGATGCTAGGACATTCTGCTATACGGCTATGCAATTTGGTTTGAAGAACATCGGGTAACTTATCAAATAATAGTAAATAAGGTCTTTAGAGACCTTCTTGGGAGTGTAATTGAAGTATATGTAGATGACATGGTTGTTAAGAGTATGAAGGTCAACGACCATGAAGATGACTCACAGAAAGTGTTCGACGTTGCTCGATAAAATAGACTACAATTCAATCCAGAGAAGTGTGTTTTTGGAACAACAGGTGGAAAGTTCTTGGGTTTTATGATAATACAAAGAGCCATCGAAGCAAGTGTAGATAAAATTTGACCTATTCTAGAAATAAAGAGCCCTAAGGTAAGACGAATGCCCAAAGGCTAGGCCGAGTAGTGGTGTTGAATTGTTTCTTGAGTCAAGCAAGTGCTACCACTTTTTCAAGGCGATTGGGGGCTTTACCAGCTTCGAATGGACCAAGGAGTATGAGGAGTCGCTTGAATCCTTAAAGCAGTCATTGCAGCAACCACCGGTCTTGACTAGGCCATGCGCACGGGATGTGCTGAGTTTATATTTAGTAGTATCAAAGCGCGTAATCAGTGCAGTGCTGGTGAAGGAACTTTCAAAGGTGTAGAAGCCAGTTTATTACGTCATCCAGGTGTTGAGGGGCACAGAAATACATTATAACCTTTCTAAGCAGTTGGTGTTTGCATTGATTGGGATAGTCAAAAGGTTGATGCCATACTTCCAATCTCATACCGTACAAGTCATGACGGATCAACTTATCAAGCATATTGTGCATCGACCTAAAACTTCAAGGAAGATACTGAAGTGGACGATCGAGTTGAGTGCATTTAACATTGAATTTAAGCAAAGGACGGCCATTAAGACACAAGCATTGGCAAATTTTATCGCAGAGCTTACTACTCCACCTGACTGCCCTTTGTAACCAAAAACAATTTGGAAAATCTTCATGGATGGATCCTCACATTGCGAAGGGTCCAGAGCAAGCATATTATGATAGGGCCAGAGTCTAAAGAGTTGGAGTATCAATTGTGTTTTGAGTTCTCGACAATGAATAACGATGCCGAATATGAGGCAATTATCACGGGCCTGAGCCTGGTGGTCAGACATGGGGTATCATCAATAGAAGTTTATAGCGACTCTTAGCTGATCATTGGATAAGTGACAAGTGAATTCAAAGTAAGGGATGTGAAGATAGCAGCTTATGGTTAGGGACTTGCAAAGAGGATTTGTAAGTTTCAAGATAACTAAGGTCCTTCGTAGAAATAATGAGTGGGTTGATGCCCTGTCTAAGTTGCCTTGGCGAAGCTGAAGAACCTGCCTAACATTTGGTTGGACGCATTGATAGACTACCTTACGGAGAATAGATTGCTAGAGGATGTATCTGAGGTGGGAAGACTAAAAGTTTGGGCAACCTCATTCAAAATAATCGATGGACGGCTTTAAAAACGAGGATTCACCATGCCATACTTGAAGTGCTTGCGCTCAACCGAGGCTCATGAGGTGTTATTCGAGATACATGCTGGAATTTGTAGCAATCATCAAGAGGTGACTAGCTTTGCCTTCAAGGCTCTGCAACATGGGTACTACTGGCCCACAATGAAAGAAGATACCAAGGGGTTGGTAAGAAAGTGTGATGTATGTTAGCGTTATGGAAATTTGATTCATGTTCCCGTCGAGCAACAATCAACCATTTTCGAGTTAAGTGCGTTCTTTTAGTGGGGGGATGGATATTCTGGGACCTTTACCTATGGCCAAAGGGTAGATAAAATTCTTGCTGGTAGCTATTGAATATTTCACAAAATGGGTCAAAGCGGAGCCTTTGGCTACTATCATAATGGAAAAAGTACATAGCTTCGTTTAGAAGTATATTATATGCAGATTCGGCATACCAAGAGTCCTTATCACTGACGATGGAAGGCAATTTGACAATACGGGTTCAAGGCCTTCAATTCAAATTATCAAATAGATCACAGACTCACTTACATTGCTCTCCATCAATCCAAGGGGTAGGCAGAAGTAACAAATTAAGTAATTTTATGGGATTTGAAGATGAAACTAAAGAAAGAGAAGGGGCATTGGACAGATGAAATATCTAATGTGTTGTGGGCATATCACACAACCTCGCAAGATCTAACATGAAAAATTGCCTTCAAGTTATTCTTCAAAATGGAGGTCGTTGTTCCCGTAGAAGTCCTAAACAAGACTGATAGGATGAAAGCCAAGATGCTTGACGTCTCGACCACTAGGCGAAGCTCGACCTACTAGACGGGGTGAGGGAGAGAGGAGCTATGAGGATGAAAGCCTACAAGCAAAGGGCTGCGGATACTTTAATCGAATGGTGAAACTAAGAGTTTTTTAGCCAGGGGATCTAGTGCTAAGGGAAGCAACGACAATGGGGCACCCTCCGTTAAAGCTTAGGCCAAATTGGGAAAGACCATACGAGGTGATTCGCAACCTTGGAAAGGAAGCTTATAGCCTAAAGGACTTGAAAGGAGAACTACTAGGCAAGCCGTGAAACATTGAGCATCTAAAAAAGTATTATCAATAGACCAACATGCAGGGATTTTAAAATCTCATGATGCTTTTTGTAAATATAGTAGATAGGATGTTCAACTGGTTTCTTCAATGTAATACGTGCTACATGCGTACTCTATTGAAATTATTTAATGAAAAGCCCAGATAGAGGCATATGACGATGGTGCTAAAGAAATGCCAACCTCGTTGGGTCATCTCGGTGTGCCTATGAGATCTTGATTTGTGATTGGTTGGAATGAAGGCCACAAATTTCCTTTAATACATCAAAATCGTTCAACACATAGCGGTGAGCAACAAGGCCGAGAAATTGACTAGCTCAAAATTACTCTAAGGGCCGGTAGTGAGTTTTTAAAGTTATAAAATGGTTAAAGCTTGAAATTACCGAACCATATACTCTACTATTCAAAGATTGCTCGACACATAGCGATGAGCAACAAAGCCAAAAAGTTGGCTAGCTCAAAATCGTTCTGCGAGCTGGTGGTGAGTTTTTAAAACCAAAAAATGGTTAAAGCTCGAAATCACCTGACCCAATACTCTATTGTTCGAAGATCGCTCGACACATAGTGGTGAGCAACAAAGCTAAAAAGTTGGCTAGCTCAAAATTGCACTGCAAGCTGGTGGTGAGATTTTAAAACTAAAAAATTATAAAAGCTTTAAATCACCAGACAACGTATTCAACAGTCCAAGATCGCTTGACATACAATGACAAGCAATAAAAAAAGGGGGTCGGATAGCTCGAAATCACTCCAATGTCCAGAAAAGAACCTTCAAAACCAAAATTTGGTAAAAGCCCGAAATCATGCTCTACATTCGACACAACCTTAGGAAATAGGCAGAAAGCAACAAAACTTATAAAATACAACACCATGGTTGTGTTCAATGATCATGGTAAGGAGCCTTCAAAATTATAAATTAATTGAGGCCTCAAACCGCTAGACCTTGCACTCTAAAGTTTGATAAAGGAAAGCGATAAAAAAAACCAGTTAAAAATCGACAAATGAAATACAAAAAGTAAAAATACAACATGGGCTTGACACCATCATGTACGGGTCGATCGCATGCCGTTCAACGTACGCAACATAACCAAGCGCCCACCCGCTGACTGCAAACTATGACGAATGAATGTAAAGGGACGGGCAAATTAACTCTCATCCATCGGCAAGTAACACATACAATAAGATAGATATAAAAAATAAAAGAGAAAGGCTAAACGACAATGATATTCAATAAACAAGCATCCATACCCAAAATAAAGTGAAACTGTCTGTCCAATCCCCGGACTAGGAAAAACTACTAAGTAATCAAATGATAAAAAAGGTCTGCAACAAGAGGCTATGTCAACTCGAAAGCAAAGTCCCTTCGCTCCCGCCTCAAGATGTACTGAATGTCTTGGATTAAAGAGCTCATCTTTCTTTTCCTTTGCGCTACACTAAACACTATCAAAGCCTAAGGGATCGATAGTAGGGTGCTCAGAAGATATCCACTCCTTGGTTAATTTGATGGATACTGCCATCGCCTTCTCCCCATACGAATGCAAGGCCTTTGTATCGCTTTACATACGCCTCCAGATCCTTACCATATTCTACAAAGGCCCTATATCGCTCCACCGCCTCTTGAAGAGACCAAGCCAAAACAAAGCACAAATTATCTATCTTTGTCTCTTGCTGATGAGCATGGGCCTCGAAAGCCTCAAGAGACTTCTTTAAAGAAAAGACTTTCTTCTTGTAGTGGTGATATTCCGTTTTCTTTTGTTCTCCAAGGGTTTTCAACTCCGATGATTCACAATAGCTCAACTAAACAAGTTCGTCCTAAAGAGCCAAAACCTAAAGGAGATAAAAGGACAAATAACGATTAGGCATGAACAAAAGAATAAACAAACAAAAACAAAGAAGGATGACAAAGTCTACCCTTTGAGTGTAGACCGCTAGAACTCTCTAATTGTCATCATTACTCGGCCCGACGATCATGTGGGTACAAACAAACGTAATCAAGGATCTGAGTGTCCTCGTCTCTGGGTAGCTTCGAGTGGGAGGAAATCTAAAGTCTGGAATATAAGAATCCTCGCGCTCGAGTCTGACTTGATTTGAGCTACCCTCCTCAATTTTGGGTGATGGGATAGCGTCAACGAACTCATCCAAAGGTCAAGACGACCTTTCAATGGTATGGCGTATTAATCCTCCATCATTGATCACTTTTCTTTTTAATGGAGTTGAAGGTAAGCCATCATTGTTCTCGTATCCACACTCTGACAAGGAGTCCATGGTCTCCTCAAAGTTGAACTCCATTTTGTGAACACAAGATAGAATCTATCAAGCTCAAAAAATAATGAATAAAGGGGCACATAAATGTAAAACTGAAGTGAACATAACAAAACCTACCATCAGTAGGGATAAATCCCACATCTCTCCCTAGCTCAGGCAAGGACTTCAACACCTCATCCAAATCAAAGTCCACGTTTGCATGAAAACAATTGAGTTCATCAAGCTCAAAAAAAAATAAAAATATAACAAGCCAAAGACATTTATAAGTGTAAAAGTGCAAGCAATGTAAGAGGACCTATCGGTACGATGACCAATCCCCACTATCAGTATATTTCTCATCATCAAAATTGACCCTAGGTTGGGTGTAAGGGGTGGAATATTAGTCAATTGATGGATTTGTACCTTTAAAAGAGGGGTGATCTCGACTTAACTATTAAAAAGGTAAATTGGCGGATGTCTACAATGGGTATTGAAAAGGAATTAACACTTAGGAGGTCGAACAAAGAAGAATTGAGAGTTCCACCTGCTGTTGGAATTCCTAAACTCGAAAAAAATGCAAAGGGACCCTAGTGGTAAATAAGATAAAGGCATTACACTGAGCTAACTCGTGCATCTCGAAGATGTACCTGAAGAGGCCCATCGAGAGTTGAGGCAAACGTATAAGAAATATAATGCTTTCATCCATGCGTTGGGGTTTATTTGGCAGGAGTCAGGTAGAACTCATTAAACATTGAGATGAAGAAATGATGGATCGAAAATTGGAAACCACCGCCCATAATGTCTTTGTACACGACAACCTCGCGAGGTTAGGACCCGTGAAGCCTCTCTTTGGGCCTATAAACATAATAGTCGACACGTTCATATTTGCTAGTTGACTTTTCCAGTGTAGATGGAGAATTATAAGGACTATAGCTTTTTAGAATCTTAAGATCTACCAACTCACACGCCTGATCTCATCCAATTTCTAGATTTTCGTTCAAAGATTTAGTTGACCCAATGTGTCTTTTTAGAGAAATCGATCTAAAAAAAATAAGGTTCGACCGAATGTGTTGGAATATTAGGTTCATAATGGAATTGACCAACCCCACGAGTGGGATTTGTGGCAGGGCTGGTCAATTGACAACCAGCCCCGTGACCATCTGTGAGGCTGGTCGATAGTCAACCAGCATTGCGGTTGATTGAATGGGCTCACTCGAGTCATGTAACGACACGGGTCCCACTTAACGGGCTATCCTGGTCGTTAGATTGATGACGTACTGTCCCCACTGTACCAACATTGGTCTTNGGTCGATAGTCAACCAGCATTGCGGTTGATTGAATGGGCTCACTCGAGTCATGTAACGACACGGGTCCCACTTAACGGGCTATCCTGGTCGTTAGATTGATGACGTACTGTCCCCACTGTACCAACATTGGTCTTTTCAGCATACTTTGTCCTCACTCACACGCTTCCCGAGAAAACTTCCCAAGGGTCACCCATCATGGAATTGCTCCAAACCAAGCACGCTTAACTGTAGAGTTTCCAACGATGGACTTCCAAGAAAAGAAGATGCACTTTGTTGGTATGAGTAGTACCTATCAAATCTCTTAAGCTTTCGTGGTTGGGGGTATTACAATCACCCCCTGTTAGACTCGCGACGTCCTCGTCGCGCTTGATCCATCTAAGGATCCGTTGCTAGGCGTTGAGATCCTAGAGGTGGCATAGCACTTAGTTCCTGATTTTCAGCTGGCAAATGGGCTCGATACCATTTGTAATGACACGGGTCCCACTTAACGGGCTATCCTGATCGTTAGATTGACGACGTACTGTTCCCACTGTACCAACATAGGTCTTTTCGGCATATTTTGTCCTCACTCGCACACTCCCCGAGAAAACTTCCCAGGGGGGTCACCCATCATGGAATTGCTCCAAACCAAGCACGCTTAACTGTGGAGTTTCCAACGATGGAATTCCAGAAAAGAAGATGAACCTTGTTGGTATGAGTAGTACCTATCAAATCTCTTAAACTTTCATGGTTGGGGATATTACAAGTCAACCTCAACCAGCCTATCCAACGATAGGTCAGTCGATTCGCTCGCTCCCTTGTTTTCAATTTCATCAGATAAAGAGGAAATGAATGTTTTATACATGATAAAGGGAAAAGGAAAGAAGACAAGACTATGGTGAAGAAAGAAGTGGAGAGGAAATTACCTTAAGGGAGGATGGGGAGGATGGAATTTTGACAAATGAAAAGTAGGAGTGAAAGAGAGGTACTCACCTCTTTAAATAGAGGTTGATTTTGAATTTTTTGAGTGAGAAATTTCCCCCAAAACTAAAACCTACTTATGGGACGCCACTTGTATAGTGTTTCATCGCTTTACGTCAATTGAGCTGCTCGACCCACTAATATCAAATGTCGACACAAAAAATTATAAAATAAAATAAAATTAACCAACGTGAATAGGCTACTCCTTATAGATAAACATCGATATGAGGTAGATGGGGTAGTGATATAGGATGGCATCAATAACGATCTATGATGGCCACAAGGTGAAGACTACTTGATAGACACTCTACGTAGAGCCTCCATGTGAGGCTGCCAACCACCACAAGGATCCTACCACGACGAGGCCGTCAACTACTACATGGCACTCTACATTCACATGGGCCGTTACCACTACAAACCGTCTGCTACTATGAGGCCAACACCACACTTAACCCAAGAAAATGGCCATGAATCGGATGGGAACGGCTTAACGGCAATCATGGATACAACGAATCGCTGAAGAAGTAGAGATCATCCTTTCAGAACGTAGGGAAAGCAGGAGGAGTTACATGGGACACATGGCATCAATAACTGCTGAACATGTACGTTGCATCAGGGACCTATGAATACTCCTAAGGTGGGAAAGGTACAGACCGAGGAACCTGGACTATTTGAATGTCAATTACATTTCCTATTTTCCTAAACCCTCTGTTGATTCTCACACCAGATGTACAATGGAGGAGGAAGCCCCAACCTCATCTGCAGGTAGCGTTTGTCTATCGTAGAGCTATAACACCCTACACTTCAAGAACAACGTAGACGTCTATCTCGTTACAATCTCATTATGTAATTTAGATTTTTTTTTGTATCAATTAAAGAGATGCATATGAGGTATTTTTGAAATATACGAATATGAATTCAAACTTTACATTACAATAAAAAGATGTATGATGTCACACTTTATTTGTATTTTGCATATGAATTAATGTCGTGTAATTTAAAAGTGACTACTCTGTCACTTTTCCCTTCTTTTTTTTTTAAAAAAAAAGTCACCCTGTTTCATTTATTTATTTAATTTTTTTTTTCAAATATGGATAAAATTAACGTTTTCATCTATTATGAGACAAATGTAAACAAGTAAACGAATATAAAAGTGACAAAATGATTTAAATTATTGTTCCAATAGAATGCACATACAATAACTTGTTAAAATGTATATGTCAATTTTTTGTTAATTTAAGTTAAAAAAAAGTGATATGATATGTATTTTTTTAAGAAACTAAATATTAATACTATTAAAAAAAGACCAAGTTGTCATTGATATGCAATTCTATCAATAAAATAACTTTGTATCCTTATATTTACGCATAAGCTAAACTACACAACATTTTATGAATTTCAAAGTCCATGTTACTTTTTTGAAGGTTTTTTCATAAAAAATTGATATATCATGTCACTTTAAATCAATATTCATGGGGTATGATTAATTATCAATCTTGTAAAAAGAGAATAAATATTATTCTTCTGCCTTTTCCCAATCACCCTTAAGTAAAGCATGGAATAGAGGCACATACTAAGGTAGATTATTCGTTGATTAGTCCCTTCTAATGTTAAAAATCAAGATTCACAAGTGTTCACAAACTAGTACAATTTACAGTGATTAGAGGGATCAACTCATACTTTGTTCCATTAGGTTACCTGAAGTTAGACATTTCAATTTCATTATTTTGTCCACGTTCTTGACTAATAGAAAAGTTGATGTGACAGATTAGTAGGCGTATAAATACATTGTGATGGCAAATTTACTATTAGTCTAGCTAACAAGCACAGGGAAAATACCTCCAAATGGCCTAAAAGTGGGAATGGCCTTTGACCATTCAAAGTTTGTAAACTACCAAAAATACCCCCAAATAAAAGATTTACAACTAAGTTATTATAGTATAAAGAAAAGAACAATTAAGTCCTAAAAAGTTATTTTAATCTCAGAATTATAATATTTTCTCAAATTAACTTTAAAAACCATGACCAATAAGAACTATAAGATGAAAAAACCTAGAACTAAAAGAGTTCTATACAAGAATAAAACAATTGCAAAAAATAAAAAAAGAAATTGAATTCGAAAGTGAAATTGATAAGATAGGATATTAAGAACAATTATTTGCTTCTCAAGAAATATTAAAATGTTTCAAAGAAAAAAACTAATAGAAAATTTTGCTAGAGGGACTGTAAGATCGATAATCATAAAAGATATACAAGATATTATAGATAAATTAGGAAAAATGATAAAGAATATCTCAAAATATAATCTACCTCTTGAGCCAATTATAGACATAATAACAAATCTTGATATTATAAATTCTCTAACATTATTAGACTTTGAAGATTTAATCAAAAAACTATAAATGAGAAGACCTATCACGAATAGATTACCACAAGAATATAAGAAATTAATGTTTAATTTAACTTTAAAATTTTATTAATCTATAACAAATAATAGATTGAATCTTGATAAATTAAAGAAATACATAGAATACACGGCTACTTAAAATTTACTAAATTTTTAAGATTTATTTGATTTTTGTTCGCTCAAAGTAGCAACCCCTCATTTGGTATCAGAGCCATAGAGATCATGGATACCACAATTACAAAAACAGATTGGTATTACAAAATAGAAGAAGAAAAAGGAAGTTATATATTTTTAGAACCCACTCCTAAGAAATGAAAAACAATGACATTAATGATAATTAAAGAATTTCCTAGAGAAGTAAAAGAACAAATTATAGGTAAACTTATAATAGGATCATTAAGATATATATATATATATATATATGAAAAAATTACTATAGAACTTGAAAAAAAAGAAATTATGTTATATTGCAAAAATTATGAATAATCATAAAATCGGAATTATAAAACTGGATAAATATTATAAATTAGAAGAAAAGAGATGAGTTATATATTTTTAGAACCTATTCCTAATAGATTAAAAATAATAACATTAATCATATTTAAAAAATTGCCTCTAGAAATAAGAGAGCAAATATTACATAGATTAATTGTGGATTCAATAAAAGAAAAATATACATATGAAAAAATTATTGAAGAATTTGAAAAAGAAGAAATGTATTTATATTATAAGGAAAATATGAAAATCAGATTCCATTAAATACAAATTGATGGAATATATGGAAACAAAGGATATTTTAAATAAAAAATTAAGAAGAGTAAAATTAATAAATTTACAAATATTAGATGAACTATTAATCTCGGGAAATACTTCAAAAACTCAAGAAAAAACAAATATTAAAATTAAAATAAGAAAAACATAAAGAAAGAGCAAACTATTTAAAAAATTAAAGAATTAAGAGATACTAAAATTGCAAAACAAAAATATGATAAGATAATAAAAGATTGCAAAAATACTGAATGTAGATTATATTATCTAAGCCAATCGAAGAAAAGATAATAAGTGAACATATGGAAGATCTAAAAGCATTAATAAAAATGTTAATAGATGATATTAAAGATGTAAAAAATGAATTAAAAGAAGTAAGAAATTATATAAATATATTAAAACTTGAA
>CAIGRS010315197.1:0-16869 GCA_903798395.1 Fraxinus floribunda | reverse complement strand
TTAAAGTTCAGTGACTAATAGGGTTGCAATTTCGAAAGTTCAGTAACTAGCCACATTATTTTTAAAGTTCAGTGACCTGGTGGAAACTTTTGGTAAAGTTCAGTGACCTATGGGGTAATTAACCCGAAAATTCGTGGAAAAAGGAAAATTTCGCAATTTTTTTGTTCTTTGTGGCCGCAAGGTATATTTGGTTGCGGCCGCTAGGAACAACCAAAAAACTCTATGAGTTTCGGTATATGCCTTTTCAGCCACAAGGCTGTTATGTCTATGCGGTCGCATAGGTATAAATTTCAGCCCCACTTTCTCCCGCCTCGATCCGCATGATCCATTGGACTTTCGACCTCGACCCCAACATGAAACTTGCCTCTTTTTCCATGTAGAACATGACATCATCCGTTGTTTCTTGAACAAGTAATCCCATTACCTCTGTCACTCGTTTTGTCCTCGCTCGAGTCATCGGTCCTTCGTCAAGTATCAATGGATCTTTCCCCGGGCTTGTCATTGCTTCAACGACACCTTAGATCATATCATTCGAGGTGAGACAGAATCATTTGTGGTAATCGATACACCTTGACTTACCAAGACAATTGAAAAGCATTTGGTTGGACAAGTGGCATCTGTGTGTAATGTAATGACTGAGTTAGTGGTGGAATGGTTGAATTTGTATAAAATGATATATTTTAATGTTTTGATTGGTGTTTATCACTTTTTTGAATTTCTGTCACTTTTTTTAATATTTTCCAATTTTTTAATCTTTATCATTGTTTGTCACCTTTTTTAATGTTTGTTACTTTTTTTTCGAATTTTTCTCACTTTTTTCTTTAATGCATGTCACTTTTTTCCTGCCACTTTCTTCAAATTTATTTCACTTTTTTGAATGACAATCATCATTGTTAATAAAAGTTGTATATCATATTTTAATAAAAAGTAACATGTCACTTTAAAAAAAATGACACAATGTCATTTTTTTAGTGACAAACACTGTCAATTTGGTGGGGGTCAATTTTTTGAATTTTGTCACTTTTTTTTAGAGTTTATCACATTTTTCAGTCACTTTCTTGATTTCTATCACTTTTTTTAATATCAAACATCAATTTTTAATAAAAGTGACATTGTATGTCATTCTTTAATAAAAAAGTGACACTTAACTTTAAAAGTGACAGTGTATCACTTTTTCATTGTCACTTTTTTTTTTTTTTACATAATCAGCATGTGGATTGGCCTGGACGTGGTGATTATTTTATGAACATGATTACTAGTGTTGCACAAATGGATGGTACGGTTTTGGTATTTGTCACTTTTTTTTTAGTTTAACTCTTTTTAAATAAGTAAAAAAGTGACAATTTTTATAAAAAAAAAGTGACATTGTCACTTTTTTTTTTTACATAATCAGCATGTGGGTTGGCCTGAACGTGGTGATTATTTTAACAACATGATTACTAGTTTTGCACAATTGGATGGTGCTAGTTTGATATTTGTCACTTTTTTTTTTGTTTTGTCACTTTTTTTGAGTTTGTGTCACTTTTTTTAGAAAGTAAAAAATGACATTTTTTATAAAAAAAAAAATGACATTGTGTCATTTTTTTCATTTTACACAGTACTTTTTACTTCTTAAAAACTTTTCATATGATTTTTCAAAACATCCCTAATTCTAAGGATATTTTTGTAAGTACCTCTAAATTAAACCCTAGTCCAGCTAATCTAACCAATTATCAAGCCCTCCAACAATACACAAATAGGCCCACACCAACCCATTTATCTAAGCCCATACAATCACAATGACGTACTTGCAAAGCCCAAAAAAGTTAAACCATACCCACTAAAACATCATATACAGTAGCCATAAACCGTCTCGGCCCACTCCCTTAACCCATGTTTGATTGCTCCATTCGACCTCCAAACTCGCCACTGACTTTCAAAATCCCACCAACCATAAAATCATTTGTCCTTACCACTGCTAACCTCCACCTTCACGCCATCTATAATCTTCAACCCACCTGCCGATTATACTCTCCTTGCATCACACTTATATATTTCTCGACCATCTAAACCATATCAACCTCATTGAAAGGATTGGCACAATGATGCTATTAACCTGCTGACTAGAAATTGTTAACCAGTTGACTGATTAATTGTTTTTTCAAATATGGTGCAACATCGTGTTTTAAAGTAAAAGCCATGTTTCTACTTGAAATGAATGGATCTCCTGATGTCGCCAAGTGTCAGCTCCACAATCGTTGGATGGAGATCTTTGGGTGACTAATTTATATACCGTTCTGGGGTTGGAACTGTACATTGGCTCTGATATTTCTCTCTCTCTCTCTCTCTCTCTCTGTGATTGCGCAGTTTTGAGTTCAATCTCTCCTTCTTCTCAGCAAATCAAAATTCTCTTTTGATTTGTTATTACTCTCTCAATATTGTAATATTTGTGCAGAGTGTTGTGTTCTTGTGTAAATGTTTGACTGTCGAGGGAAGATTGAAAATAGTGTGATCTTTAGTGGTTACTATCTGGGTGTCAAAAATCTTGTCATTCTTACCTCGGTAGTGTTCCATTTGAACGGTGGTTGCTTTAGTGACTAAGGCACTGATGTATTTTGGGTTATTGCCTTAGGGCAACGATTAATGAAGTTCCTTTTTTAGTACTTTCTTTAGTTCTTATTCGTGCATATTTTTGTCAATCTTGAGTTAATATTGTTGAACCTCTTCTTAACAATCACCAGTAACCACCAACAATCGCCTCCCACCGTAACACTGCCGCCTGCTCAATCTCTCACCATCTGTCTCTGCCTCTATCCACTTCTACCATACCACTCTCACGCCGTTGCTGTAAATATAATTGAACCACACCAACCCATCACTTATCAAACCTACACAAGGCCCAACCATCAATCATCACCATCGCCACCATAAAAGCTACCGATGCTTATATTACCTTCAGAACCACTCTTCCACACAACAGTAGAGCCACCACTATTATAAAGCCAGAAAACCAGAAACTATTACTCATGTGCCTATTTATTTTGTACAGTGATACTTGTTTGCATAGATTTTTGGGACGCAATTTACTACACAGAAATTTTGGGACATTATCGAGCAGTCCACTTGTCATTTGAATTGGATTTGTATTTTCTTGGCCAAGAAAAGCTTTTGGATATCAATTCGGACCACAATTTTGGGTCTGGACTTTGTGCACTACTAGCTGGCTCGATTAGTATCTCGTGAGGTATATTAATTTTGCATTTTGAAATCTTTACTTTTTATTTTTGTGTTTGTGGAATAGTATATTGATAGAGAATGCGTGGTTGAAAAAGAAGGAAAAGTTAATAGTGTGATGAAAATTATTATTTCATTGAAGAATGTGCGGTTGAAAATGAGTAGAAGAATGAGAATGAAAATTTTAATGTGGCTCAAACAGGGCTCAATATTAGTATCACATTTCCGAAATAAAAAATGTTGTATCATACCTTTAACAACTACAACACACCCCTTACTCCGTACCATGATAGTGTGCTTAACATGTCTCCTTGTCAATAGAATAAACTTTCTTCCAGAAATTATGTTGACACGGTTCATTATTCTTCTAGGCATGTTCCATTAAGAACTTTGATTGTCTCAACTCATTTTTTGATTGGCTCAACAATCTAGAAATGTTCTTTGCCTATCACAATTTGGGTGACTCGTGTGAAACTATCAATTGAAGATTTTGTAAATGGGATGTATAGATTTTTGCCTTTTTGGATTTCCATGTTGCATTTGTTCAAAAGCAAAGATCATAGCCCTTGGTCATATCATAGTTGTTGAGAGATTTGCAGCTTCAATTGTTCTCAAGTAATCAATTCAGATATTTGATGCACAAGAAGGATCGTCTCCCTTGAGTTGGATGTTGTTAAAGGTTCAATATAGGCTTTTGATCAAGATAAAAGATAAACCTCCTTGAAGTATGAAGTTCCAATCTACCTCCCCGAAATTGAGTTCTCTCAGGCAGGGAGAAATGATGCAATATTATAGGAGATAATTATTTATTTAATTGCCTATCTTGATTCGTATTTTAAGAAACATGATTAGAGTATGATTTAATAACTTTTATAGTATTTCTTTACTTAGTTATGATTTTTGAAACTCTACATAAAGATGGTTATAGCAATGTAAGAAAACAACCTTCGAATTTGAAATAAATTTAATTTCTTCCCCAATTTCTCTTTTCCTCTCCCCCTCCTCTCTCTTCTTCTCTCTCCAGTCCCCTTCTCCCATCTCATCCCGTGTCAAATTTACTGTTGCTTTGAATGACTATTGATTTTGGTAATGCTATCCATCGTCGATAAAAATGATCATACAGAGTAATAGCCTCTTTAGTTATGGTTCAATGGAATTACAATGTATTTTAATGAATCCCACTACTAGACGTGATATCAATAACATTATTTACTTAAATACCATGGTTAAGCTCGTGTAAGAATTCATGTTCTGGTGGGCTTAACACAATGTAAACTTATACAAGTAAAAACATGTTTGATATGAGCACCTTCAACAGCAATACATTTAAACGGTTCATACAGTGAAAGAGGAGCACAAATTCGTTCAGTGAAATCTATATTGTGGCTGTAATCTGAAAGAGGTTACAATTGATCAGAAGTGTGCTCAAAGTACAAATCAGTATTTATTCATAAATAGACCAAATTCATCCTCTCCTCTATAGTAAACAAGCACAAGTACGTGCACATGACTTCAGCAGAGAATAGCCCCAACCTATAAACTAATCAAAACTCCATGTATCAAAATTCAAAAGCTAACTACATGACTTATCTAGAGAAAAAGAAAAATATAATGAAGAAAGAAGTCAGTCGAGATACTACTGAGAAGAATACTATATTTTCACTGTATATCTTTTGTTATAGTCCAAATTGAAGTAAACAAACTGCAATTTAAGCTTTACACCAAACAGCAACAATATGAATGTTTCTTAATCGAATGAAGTTAATAGAAAGCTTTAATTACCAAATAGTGAAGTAAATTGAAAATTAATTGCAGATATAAGCAAAAGTCAGCCCGATATTCAGAATAGATTCAAGCATCTCGTTATCCATACAAATTGGCTCCAGTAAATGGCAAATATCTAAAACAACTTGAAGGAAAGATTATTAGTGTGTTCAGGACGGATTACAAGAAATTC
This sequence comes from Fraxinus floribunda, assembly GCA_903798395.1. Taxonomy (NCBI): domain Eukaryota; kingdom Viridiplantae; phylum Streptophyta; class Magnoliopsida; order Lamiales; family Oleaceae; genus Fraxinus; species Fraxinus floribunda. The sequence goes on along the minus strand of CAIGRS010315197.1, from coordinate 11,699 downwards.
CAATTACAAATCTGCTGATTATCAGATCTATAAGATACAAACAGCAGATCGTGGAGAAACCTTAAATTTGGAGTTACTGGACTTGCCGGAAAATATCTGAAACAATTTGAAGGAAAAGATTATTAGCGTTCTGTCTTCAGAACCAAAAAAATTCTAGCTTGATTCTTTACTAAATTATACAGACAACTGAAGTCCTGGGAGTGCTTTTTTCACCTGATCAGGTCCGTTCTGAAGCCGCTATGAAGCTTTCTGACAAGCGTTCATATTTTCTTATTTTCTGCAACCAAACATAAAAATGACACAGTTACATTTATTTTTCTTGAGGTATATTACAATAACAAAATCAACCCTGATTAAAATTCATACTGCATCTGAAACGGATGGAGATATTCTCTCCAATGCCCTTCTGAAGTGCATTTCTTTAACTGTCCATGTTCCACCATCTGTAACTTCGTTTCCCAAATTCCATTTGTCGTCAATAGCTGCCAGAGTAGCTTCATTCATCTGGAGTAAATAAAAATAGCAAAGCTTGAGACTGATCATCATAAGGGATGAGCATTTACGTCAAGAGAGAAGAAGAAATAGAATGCAACTCCCATTTTCTCACTCGAACCACATTCATTCAAGTCTTAACAAATTACTTTAGGATGACTTATTTATGGTTCAAAAAATGTCTTGAGCTGTAACAAAGATCTTTTCGCCATCTTTGCCGTGTATGCTTTAACTAACACTATTTACTCACATAATCGTTACCCTATGAAGAAAACAAACAAGAACAGACAAACCAGAGCACGTAGATCAGCTCCACTGAAATTTTTGCAAGCATTGGCGCTTCCAATTGCCATCAAATCCACATTAGCATCTATTCTCGTATTCTTCCTACCAACAGCTCTCAAGATTGAACCACGCTCCTCTGGATTGGGAAGAGGGACATATAGTGGTTTCCCAAACCTCCGTGGTTGAAGGAGGTCAAGGTCCTTGACTTCAGGACTAGTATTGTATTTATCAAGATCAGAGATGTAAGTTACGTGATGGAAGATTTTTAACCCAAAGTAAACCTGACACAAATAACAATCTGTACCTATTAGTGGCACCAATTACATAAATACCCTTTCGCTGATCTGCACCCTCTAGCTCTATCAGTAGCTGCAGTGATATGACTTTGCTTTCAGTTCTATATCTAGTCGTATACACAATAGGGGAGGATATAATTAGGCAAGAAAGCATTTAAAAAGACATTTTTACAAACCTTATCCAAGAGCTGCTCAACAACCCCTCCCCATTCTTGACGACCACATTTGGTTGTCAAAGATTCCAGCTGATAAGATGTTGAACAACATCAGTAAAATCCCAGTTTCCACCAAGTTCCAGCAGAATGTTATTAATCACCATATTTTGTTAATTATACTCAGTATACCTAAATTCTGTGTAGGCAGATTAGTTATGAGTTATCAAGGAAATTTTAAAACCCCTAAAGGGAATGAGAGGACAGTAGCTTCTAGAAAGCTTTGTATCATCCTTGACAGACTTTGTTTGTTTATGATTGCTCCTAACACTCTCATTGAAGACATAAATAAAACGATGAGTTTCAAGGCCAAAGTAGATCCTCTGTTTGTTGCATTGTCAGGGTTTTAGTCAAATTTTGATTTGTCAACATCCATTATGAGTTTAATGACTGACTATTCTTTAACACAAAGTCACAACCAAGGAGTCTTATTAGTGCACACTAATTTACAAAAGCAAAACTTGGGTCTCACCAAATATAAAACCAAATTATATTTGACAAAAAGTAATCAAGAAAAAACAGCAAGAAATAGAAAAGAAGCACCTCATCAAAAAAAAGAATGCACGGAGAACAAGCCCTTGCACAATTGAATATTGTCTGAACAGCCAACTCATTTTCATGATCATATTGCAAGAGAAGTCCAAGGCCCTTGATAGAAAAAAGAAAATGTAAGAGAGCAATGGAACTAATTATTAGCGAACAAAAACTTATGAAATAGCAATAGTTTTCAACCATGATATGAATGAAACTTGCTCCTACTTCGCTGGCAACTGCTTTGGCAATTAATGTTTTTCCACAGCCAGGAGGACCATAAAGCAAAAATCTTGTCTCTAAATCCACCCCACATTCCTGAAAATTAACCACTTAATCTCAAAACCTTAAACTTGGGATATCCAACTAGCACTGGAGAAGTGGATGAATTCTCGGAAATAATGTTTACATAGCAAAAAATTATATAGAAAGAAAGAGATGGTAACTGCTTAAAAGAAAAATGACTTGAGTTGAAAGTGCCAATAATTCAATACATGTGAGTGAATCAACTGTGAAGGAATTCCAAGCGTACGTCCATTCTTTCTTAGCAAAGATTTTTCTCGAAAAATTTATAGAGTGATGGAAATTTTTAGTAAGGATTGCCCCTGAACTTAAAGAAAATTCTTTATTAGATTTTAGTACACACCTTAGGATTTTGATTAGAACATGTAAATATGTAATGCAAGCTATGGCAAAATATATATAAGGTGGCCCCATGAAAAACAACCATGTAGGTCCTGTTAATTTCAAACGCAAAAAAGGTTGCATCGTATTAATACCTTGTTTGAGAAAAATTATAATGTGATCATAAGGAAGAGGAGTCATAGGTCCTATGAAATGTGTGAATAATAAGTAGGTAGTAATTGGGAACGTGATTAAAATTAATGTCCGACTCTCACTTTAAATTATAAGAAGATTTTAATGAAACCTAAACAAGCACTAAATTGTTTAGTCCTTATTTCAAAATCAATTACTAAATGAAATATTAAAGGTAAAAATCACCTCGGGAAACTTAATCCGCCTAGCTATGTGACGGTCGAACACGTCTTTGTGCAATTGCAGGCCACCAACATCTTCCCACGTCACATTTGGAATTGTTACAAATCCTTCTCTTATAGAAGTGGGTTGAATCTTCTTAGCAGCTTCCTACAAAATCGTTGTGTTTAGAAACTAATTGAAATGATGAAAATGGGGTAGGGGGAGATCACATAGAACACAATAAATCACAAACCGAAAGGAAAGGAGGAAGATACCGAAAATAATAAGAAAAAGAAAAAAGGAGCTGAACAACGACGTCTATAGAGTACATACAAATGCTTTCCCGTGATAAGTATAAAGAATTAACATACAAGGAAGCATAAAGAAAATTTTGCCAGAAGGTACCAAGCTGCAGAACCTATTTACACAGGATACATAAATACAAGGAAGATACATATTCCCCAAGCAAAAATAAACCAAAATCTAGCCCACAAAAAATGCTTCGAATTACTTCATTCACGATTTCAATGTTCATTTAATGCTAGGTTGCAATATTACCTCAAAATCAGACATTGTGATGCTGAGCTTTTCCATTTGTTCAGGTGAAAATGACAAAGTTTGTGTCCACCAGCGTTCAACACGCTCCCCTTCTACAGTCACCTCAGATCTACCTTGGAGTAATATCCTTGTCACTGCTAGAGAGCTAGCCCTTCTTGTAAATGCTTCCAAATCAGAATCAACGAAGCCAGGAGTAAGTTTGGCTATTTTTTCGATATCTAAGCCAGCTTCTACTTTCAGATTTTTTATAAGGGCTGACAAAATAACAATCCTTTGATTTTCATCTGGGAAATCAAACCGTCCAGACCTCCTCAATGCAGGATCAATGGACAATGACTGAGACTCTGCCATCTTAATGTGCACTTACAATCTTTTTCAATTCTGCAACACTGCACATTCAGTTTGGAAAATACATCACAGCAATACATTTAAACGGTTCATACAGTGAAAGAGGAGCACAAATTCGTTCAGTGAAATCTATATTGTGGCTGTAATCTGAAAGAGGTTACATTCAATCAGAAGTGTGCTCAAAGTACAAAACAGTATTTATTCATAAATAGACCGAATTCACTTGTAGATTCTAACATGATAATATGGCTGCATATTTAGTGAAGCCATCCTCCAACATGTCCTTTCCCTCGTTAAACATCTGTCCAGTCAATTATGAGTTTATGACCTTGTTTTCACACCTCAGTCAGGACATTTTGGAAGAAGTACAAATGTTTACATCACGACTACCTAGGACAGAGTTGCAGATCATATCAAATTGAAACACCGCAGGCAGATTGTTAGCTTTATTACAATTCCATAACATTCTTTGTATTGGAAGAGGAGTGCCACACAGCAGACTAGTGCATTTTTTCCAATAACCATACTTCATTCATCCTCTCCTCTATAGTAAACAAGCACAAGTACGTACACATGACTTCAGCAGAGAATAGCCCCAACCTATAAACTAATCAAAATCTTAGGTATCAAAATTCAAAAACTAACTACATGACTTATCTAGAGAAAAAGAAAAAAACTAATGAAGAAAGAAGTCAGTCGAGAAACTACTGAGAAGAATACTGTATATCTTTTGTTATAGTCTGATTTGAAGTAAACAAACTGCAATTTAAACTTTACACTAAACATCAACAATATGAATGTTTCTTAATTGAATGAAGTTATAATAGAAAGCTTCAATTACTAAATAGTGAAATAAATTGAAAATTAATTGCAGATATAAGCAAAAGTCAGCCCGATATTCAGAATAGATTCAGGCATCTCGTTATCCATACAAATTGGCTCCAGTAAACGGCAAATATCTAAAACAACTTGAAGGAAAAGATTAATAGTGTATTCAGGACGGATTACAAGAAATTATAATTAGAAATCTGATGATTATCATATCTATAAGATATAAACAACAGATCGTCGAGAAACCTTTAATTTGGAGTTACTGGACTTGCCGGGAAATATCTAAAACAATTCAAAGGAAAATATTATTAGCGTAATTAGGACATATTACAGGAAATTCTAATTAGAAATCTGATGATTATCAGATCTATAAGATACAAACAGCAGATCGTGGAGAAACCTTAAATTTGGAGTTACTGGACTTGCCGGCAAATATCTGAAACAATTTGAACGAAAAGATTATTAGCCTATTCAGGACGGATTACAAGAAATTTTAATTAGAAATCTGAAAATTATCAAATCTATAAGCTATAAACAGCAGATCGTGGAGAGACCTTTGATTTGGAGTTACTGGACTCGCTGCTGCAGAGAGAGAAATGGCGCCTTCAGACGTTGAAATGGTAGGGTTTATATATGCAACGTCAGGGGTAATATTGGGCTTTCAATTTTTAAGCCCCACTCTCTCCACGCTGGAACGGTTGGGCCTGGCGGTCCTTCCCAATGCAGAGGAAATTAGATCCCATGTGCCCTAGATTTGAGAAGGTTTAAATTTTGATCCTCAATTTGGAAAAGTTGAAATTTACATCCTTTTAATATTAAATTTTTTCTAGGGCCAAAAATGCAGAATCATTTGCTACAGAACCATGTTGGAAATCAGGATAAAGATAGAAGTTAAATAAGATTTTAATAGAGAATTTAATTTGAATTATATGCGTTTTAATTAGATTAGTTTAGTTTGTTTATTCTGATAAAGTTCTAAATTAATAGAATTTTGTTTGATTTAATATACTTAGTTTATTTTCGCTATAAATAGAGGGATATATCAAGTTAACCCAATTATATGAATAAATATTGATTTCATTTTTTCCTCATTTTTTATCTTTTTGGACCCCCTTTCTTTCTTATTATTTATTGTTCATTAATAAATTATACGCTCTTGTGTTATGATGGAGATCAGTATACGACAAAGATAGAAGTTAGATAGGATTTTTATTTGAATTATAAGTGTTTTATTAAGATTTTTTTTTATGAAGTTCTAGATTAGTAGAACTTTGTTTGATTTAATATACTTAGTTTATTTGCTCTATTCAATGTAACAGTGAACATAATTATATGAATAAAGATTGATTTTCTCTTGCTCTATTTTCTTGTCTTCTTGGCCTCTCTTTTTTTCTTACTCATTGATTGTTTATTAACAAGTTATATGTTCCGTATCAATTAGGTATCAAAACAATTCGCTCTATATGATCTGCACTTTCTCAAGTCCACCACCATTTCCATATGATCGCCTTCCACCACCTAGCCTATCCATATACAAATCATCATCTCCACCATCCATCCAAACCCTATAGTTACCTTCATATATAAAACCCTTAAAACATCACAAAATGCAAGAAAAATCATCTCCAGAGCAGCAGTTCCCTTCAATTTTAGTCGTTTAGATTAGTTTCAAAAAAAAAAAATCAAAAGAAAAGGTGGAAAAAAATAATGAAGCATTCATCTGTTATATAGTTGTTGTTTTTCGTTTTAAAAAAATGAGTCGAATTACTGTCATTAATTTGCTGCTGTCGAATTCAATTGCACATGTGCTACTTTCAGTTGTCACCCTTCAAACAAATTTTGAGCCCATCAATCCCATTTTTCAATAGCCCATTGCCCAATTAGCCAAACCCACACCAGACCTACTATCTGAACTCATCATCAACTAACCCATACCCATATACAATTGGCTCAACCTTGCAGCAAATCCATATTTCAACCCAACCATTAGTGGCGTAGCACCATCTCCAAATGTAACTACACCGCCATTCCACTCATTCAAAGATGAGAACAATGCTTTGTCACCACACATGTGTTTTGAACAAGCACTGTCAAGATACCACGTGGAGCTATTTTGAGCTTTAAGAGCAAGGTGTGCAACACAACAATTTATCTGATCTTCATACCGTTACTCTCATTCTCCTTTTCAACCTTCTCAATCTCACAGTTAGATTAGATTGCAGCAATTGAGGTGAAAGCCATATAATCTTGTTCATCTTCACCACCAGATGTCTCAGTCTGAGAACTGGAATCTGATTCCTCATGGTCACGGCTAAAGCCTTATGACGTTCTTTACCCGAACTCCTCTTCAAATTAGGACAATCACTCCTAATGTGATCATACCCCTTTCACTCATGGCATTGGACAGATTGAGATTTCTTAACGGGAGGCATAGAGATTTTTGTCTCAGTCTGAGAACTGGAATCTGATTCCTCATGGTCACGGCTAAAGCCTTATGACGTTCTTTACCCGAACTCCTCTTCAAATTAGGACAATCACTCCTAATGTGATCATACCCCTTTCACTCATGGCATTGGACAGATTGAGATTTCTTAACGGGAGTCATAGAGATTTTTTTTTCACGTCTACCTCTCGAGAGTTTACTAGGGACCTCATTATTCGGCTCCTAAGGTTTTCTTCTATTCCTCATCACCTTCGGAAATTTTTAAACGAAATAAGCAATTTCGTCGTCCCTAAGAGTGTCAGTATCAGTGGACTCGCTCTCCTATTCTCTAACAGTGTTCATAGCGATGGATTTAACTTTTTTTGTTGTGAGACTATAAGTTTATAAGTTTGAAGTGATCATACGAGTTCTTCAATCTTAACAGCATATAAGTCATTACTCTCTTCTATCGCAGTGACCTTGGTCCATATACTAGTTATTGGGCTTTCTATTTTTAAGCCCCACTCTCTCCAAGCAGGAACTGTTGGCCCATGTGTAAAGTAACTAGGATGGCACCTGGCAGTCCTTCCCGTAATGCAAAGGAAATTAGATCCCATATACCTTAGATTTGAGAAGGTTAAAATTTGGGTAATTAACACTAAACGTCTTTACCTTTCAAAGTCATTATGTAAACCGTCCATACCTTTTATTTTTGGCATTTGCATCCCTATTTTTCATATTTCATTGCTGAAAATGTCTTTTTTATCCAATTTCTCGATTAAAAAATGTAAAATAACAAATATACTCTCCTACTTAAATAAAATAAAAAAATAAAGAAAAGAAAAATTAAAGAACATATTGGAATTATACTCAAATTTTTAAAAAAATTGCAAATGAGTCTAAATAAATTATTAAAAGGGTAATTGATATAAAACGTCCATACCTTTCAATATTATTGTGTAAAACATCCTACCTGTTTATTTTTTAAAATTTTCACCCTTATTTTCACATTTCATCGTCAAAATCATCATTTTTATCCATTTTTCATTTAAAAGCTGTAAAATGATGGATATACCCTCATATTTAAACTTTATTGTTACTTTTTTGAAAATTTGAGGAGTATAGTTGCAATTTATTCTTTATTTTTCTTTTTTCTTTTTTTAATTATTTATTTGAAATTTATTTGTATTTTCTTGAAAGATTTGGGAGGATAGTTGCAATTTTTTCTTTATTTTTGATTTATTTACATAAGAGGGTATATTCGTCATTTTATAGGTTTTAATTGAGAAAATGGATGAAAATGATTATTTTCACAATATAATGTGGAAATATGGATCAAAATTTCAAAAAAAAATAAAATGTATGGAGGTTTTGAACAATAATATTGAAAGGTGTGGACATTTTGTGCTAATTACTATTTTAATAATTTATTTGAACTCGTTTTCAATTTTTTTAAAAAGTTTAGGAGTATAATTACAATTTGTTCATTTTTTTTTGTTTTATTTAAATAGGAGAGTATATTTGTTATTTTATATATTTTTTTTTATTGAGAAATTGGATAAAATGACATTTTCCCGCAATGAAAGGTGAAAATATGGTTGAAAAAGGTGATTTGTCTTTCAATGTTATTGTGCAATACGTCCATACCTTTCATTTTTCGATATTTTCACTCCTATTTTTATCTTTCATTGCGGAAAAAATCATTTTCATCTAATTTCTCAATAAAAAAATATAAATGACAAATATACCCTCCTATTTAAATAAAAAAAGAATAGAAAAATTAAGAATAAATTGTAATTATACTCCCAAACTTTTTTTTTTAAAAAAAAAACTGTAAATGACTCCAAATAAATTATTAAAAGGGTAATTAGCACAAAACGTTCATACTTTTTAAATGTCCATACCTTTTATTTTTTGAAATTTTCACCATTATACACTCCTAATTAAATAAAACAAAAATAAAGAAAAAAATAAAGAACAAATTGCAACTATAATCCCAAATTTTTCAAAAAGTACAAATAAATTTGAAAATTTTGGGAGTATAGTTGCAATTTGTTCTTTATTTTTCTTTTCTTTATTTTAATTGAAAAATGGATGAAAATGATGATTTTCGCAATGAAATATGAAAATAGCGGTTAAAATTCCAAAAAAATAAAATGTATGGACATTTTGCACAATAATATTTAAAAGTATGAACGTTTTGTGCTAATTAACCTTTTAATAATTTATTTAGAGTCATTTACAATTTTTTAAAAAGTTTGGGAGTATAATTGCAATTTTTTCTTTTATTTTTTTAAAATTTTATTTAAATAGGAGGGTATATTAATTTTTCATTTTACATTTTTTTTTATTGATAAATTGGATGAAAATAACATTTTCCGTAATGAAATGTGAAAGTGGGGGGGGGGGGGGGTGAAAATGCAAAAAAAAATAAAAAAAAAAAAAAAATGTATGGACGTTATACACAATAACATTGAAAGGTAATGGCGTTTTGTGCTAATTACCCAGGTAAAAATACCAAAAATGAAAGTTAAGGACGTTTCGCATAATAATATTGAAACGTAAGGACATTTAGTGCCAATTATTCGGGTGAAAATGTCAAAAAATGAAATGTAACGAAATTTTTCACAATAACGTTGAAAAGTAAGGATATTTTGTGCCAATTACCTTTCAAATTTAGATCCTCAATTTGGAAAAATTGAAATTTACATCCTTTTAATATTAAACTTTTTCTAGGGCCAAAAATGTGGAATCGTTTGCTACAGTGCCCTATTGGAAATCAGGATAAAGATAGAAATTAAATAAAATTTTAATAGAGAATTTAATTTGCGTTTTAATTAGATTAGTTAGTTCGTTTATCCTAATCCTAATCCTAATCCTATCCTAATCCTAATCCTAATCCTAATCCTAACTATTTAAAAGAGGGAGTTTTTTTTTTTGCCACGTGTTGAAACCTCGTGTCGTCCATCAAAACAAAGTCGTTTAATATTTTTTTTCTGGGTTTGAATGGTTTCATCTTTTTCTTTCATTCATTTGGCTTGGAAGACGGTCACTTTATTCGCCTCCTTAACCGTAGCTACGTTCGCCGCTTCCGTCTTCCACCACTTCACTTGTTCAGTCAGTCTATCGGTCTTCTCCACGGCTTGAGGGGCTACACTCCGTCGCGAGATACTCACTTCTCCACTTTTGTCATTAACCCTAGCCCTTTTACATTCGTCGCTTCCGTCTTCTACCAATCGCTGCCACCACTTCGGAATCACGATCAGTGCTCTATTTCTTAATTATCGGCACAGTCGAGTTCCCATAACTTCAAGGTGAATCGAAATCCCTAATTTCGCTTTTTATGTATTCTTTTCGTTTTGTTTCATTACTTCTTCTTCTTCTTCTTCTTTGTTTTAAAAAATTAGGACACACTTGAAATTATCTCTGGCATCTCTCTCTTTCTTCTTTCCAGAATCTCTCTCTCTCTCTCTCTCTCTCTCTCTCTCTCTCTCTCTATCTATATATATATATATATATGTATATAGTAGAATAAACTTGTAAACACATTACACAATAACCCATAAACATTGCAATTTTGTTAACTGTTATTCAATTGATTTTGTTGACTGAATAATTGTGGTCCGTCAATGGCATCATAGAGTATCTGAAACGAATACATTGTATCTCTTTGTCTATATTCTCATTTTTGCTCAAAGTATTCCGTAGATGAATTGGTAAAATATATTATATTGGGTTAAAAAAAATTACACCTTCATTGGTTATACTCTTTTTCCTCTTGGATGAGATATAAATTTTGGCCTTTTATTGATAGTTTTTTTCTTCATATTACAGCTCTCACCATGCATTAAAATTGCAATTAGTGCTAACACCTCTTGTTTCTATTGTAGTCAAATCCACTTTTGGAGGCATTTGGCAATGCAAGAATTGTTAGAAATGGTAATTAAAGATATTGTATATGGCTTTTTATATCAAAAATTCTTTATGCTATCGAGGAAATGCTCATAAAGTAAAAAGCTATTAAGTTTCACCGTTTAAACTTATTATTTGACACTTTTTGAATTACAAGCTACCTTCTTAATCCAAATATGATGCGTTTCCTCCATTATATTTGTGCTGCTTCATCTGGTTTTTTTGTGAACATTTTATTTATTTGTGTGAAACTTGCAGAGTTTTATCTTCATCTTGCATCCAAAAGACTTTTGACAGTGATTAAAAAATTGATAAATGATAGTTGTGGAGTTTATGGATGGGAGACTTTGGAAATTACCGTGTATGAATATTTTACCAAACACCTTGGCATAGAACATAAACATTCAGCCTTCATGCCATGTCTTGATGTTGAAAAACCTAAATGACTGTTTTATCTACCACTGGAGGTGCAGAATTTTTTCTGTATTTATGTTCTAAAACCTGAACTATCTCTATTTTTCTTTCACAGCTCCTTTGCCTTTCAAATATTTAGTTTCCCACTTTCTTTCTTTTATTAGTTGTGCTCTCTGGTTCCTCTTTCAAAAATTTAGTTCCCGTGCCTTCATGTATGTGCATTGCACATCTTTTCATTTGCTAACTTACTATCTATCTACCCGTATACATATCTCTCACTATTGTATGTTATACATTTTTACATTTGTTCATTTTGTAACAGTGGCACACTGAATCAAAGCTTTATGTGGATGATGAACTGGCAGCCTGACCTTCAATTTCAAATGTTAAATGTACAAGTTTTCTATTAGGATTTACATG